>CANXYI010124303.1:0-11445 GCA_948208565.1 Hura crepitans
ATTCATCCATTAGTTACATAGCCCACAATTTAAGAAAACATTAACCTATAGATGACGGAGTATCATGATGTGCAGTGGTGCTCATTATAGACCTTACTGACTACTGCACCAGTATAGGACTTGAAAGTCACACATAGGGTAGGCTAGTATGACCCCCATGAACCTATAGGTTCATCTACCAATGTAAGTTCGAAGAATGAGCATAACTTAGACCCATAGGTTAGCATGAATCATGAGTCCAAGACTAAGTATAGCATGAGTTAATGGATAAAATGTTGTGCAGTGGCTCTTTTAAACCATCCGATGGGTGAACTCGTATAGGAATATGTGTAGTGGTTTTGTTGGACCCTTCGGTAGCTACACTTACATTTGAATATGTGCAGTGATCCTATTGAACCATTTGATAGTAGCACTCGGATAAAAATACATGTAGTGGTTTTATTGGACTATCCAATGGTTATACCTGCATAATTGCTTGAAGGCTCAAACAAAGTACTAGTAGGTACCTTAGCAGTAGCTAAGACTCTCTTAGTTTACCGGTCAACCTATCTATACTAGGTTGTTACTCGTATAGGCTATTACTAATGCATTTTAGTGTAACAATCTTAATTTAGCTTAAAAAGATAGCTATTAATTAATATAGTTTAGCCAATACATAACTAAACTGAATATTATTATTTTATTTCTTCTCTCTAGTGTGATCATGCCTTTTATGTCATATAATTATAGCACATCTAATTTATAATTTCATATTAAGTAAATTCCTTACATAAGTATCATACCTATTCATTTCAACACATCGACATGCTATAACATTTTGTCTTGTTATGACATGCCCATCATTCTCTTTAAGCACATCATAGCCATACTCTAGACCATTTAGCCAAGCCATCATTAATATGCTCAAAATAGTTGTTTTTCTCATTTCACATATCATAACCATTATTCATGACTATTTACATTCATATGATCATACATTGTTCATATCGTATTTCATTTAAGGCATAAACATGAACTTGCCTTTATAAAAATATGTATATTTCTAAATACATACATACACACGATTTATAGACACGCAATTTGATACCATCATATATATATATATATATATATATATATATATATATATATATATAATTTCCTCATTTCCATATCATTGTAACATAGAGGATACCTCTAATATCCTTAAACATTAATTATGTGCATGAGTTATCATAAATACCCATACAATAAGGCAAATTTATGTTTAATACCATAACTAGGTTTCTAACATATCTAATGTGTTCATTCTTCATATTTAACACACTCAATCCTTTTTACCTTACTCATGCATTATTTATCAATGACATGCTTTATGTAACATACACACTTATGTACATACTTATGTCTATCCAACCTTATGCCAAATGCACACTTATATATAGATACCACAATCCATCATGTTAAACCTCTTTTTCATGTCTATACAATCATGAATGTCATTAACACTTCCAAGCAAATGTAAGTACACACTTCATATATAACACTCATAGTTAAACCATATTCATATTACATATTTTATACTTTAATATTGTGTGTTTGCACCTAGTAATTGTCAAACTAAAATAACATATCATAATGCACTTATTTAAATTTATGTATGTAAATTTTGGCACAAACTTATTATTGAACCATATATTAAAACTTTCAAAGTATTATTTCACTTGGCTTATGTGCCATCTCAAATATTCCAACATTTCTTTTTATGACATACTTATACGTTTAGTATAATCATATATTGGGCTGTAAATTTCACATATAGAGCTTACAATTTATGTTTTATCTTTAGTCTATAAAATAGAAATAGATGGACATAACCTCTTTTTACATAGCACTCTAGATTACATAACATAATTATGCTTGCACACTTCTAACTTGATATTGAAAACCAAATATATGGATATGCACATTCATATTTTAGCCTTATATCTGCTAACCACTTCGTAAATTATATATGGTAGGATTAATGCGTTTGTGCCTATAACAAATAAAACAAATCCAAATTTCATACCATTTCTTTACATTATCTCATTTATACCATTTCTTGATATGGTTGTAAAACTATATCATTTACATCCAAAACTTAACAAACTCTTCACACATTTTCTATACATGTATGGAAATTTTAAACTAACTTATATAGCCATCAAATGTATTTATGCTTACATAACCTAAACTGTAATAACCTATATTATAAACATGTATATCTATATAACCTCTAAACTATCTACCAAAATTACTTCTAAATTCATAAAATAAGAGATATATATTTATATAATTATTTCATCTCTACATATGCTTGTAAATCATAAACATGCCATACACATTATCACATTAAAGCCACATACACACATACATATCTAGTTTACACTATTTAACACACAACTACCCACACTTAATATGTTATATAATTTACTAAATTACAACACATTAAACTTGGATAATTAACTCAATTCCTTTGTAATAGCCCCTTCTTCTTTTCCTTTTGCCTCAGCTAAGAGGCCTTTCATATTGCTTAAAATTTATAGTAGTAAAAACTGCATTTTCTGTAGCTTTTGGACCCAAAAATAGCCCTTCCTTTTTAGCCAATTCTTGCTATTTTCATTAGTAAAAATCATAGTAGTAAGGTCCTAAAAACTATTCTCTTTAGACCTTTTTCTTGATGCTAAAAGCCATTGCTATAGAGGCACCCACTGAATTACTGAAATTTTAAAATTCTATGGGAAAATAGCAGCAATTCTCCACCCCTTGTTGTATAAAGAAGATGTCTTTTGCCATTTCACACTTCTAGCCATTGCATTACCAATTCAATAGCTCTCTAAGCCTATAGAAATTCTCTAAAATTTGCACATATCTGTAATTACAATTGCATAAGCTATGCTCTACTGCTATTACAATTGTTTCAAACTAGTCTCAAAATCAGCTACCACCTATTGCAAAATTTGTCTTCTACAGTAGTAACTTAGTCTAAAATTTCCATCCACTAGATAATTTAGTAGCAACGGCTCCCCTTTATTTCTGCCATCTCTTTTTTTTTCTTTGTTGTTTTAATTGACAGAATTTCAACTTTACACGTTGACCTTTTTTTGCAAATATTTGTTTCCATAGTGACTCCTCAGTTGCCCTCATAACATCCTATAAGCAGCACCATTTGCCACTGCAAATGCTCTAATAGCATTCCTTTTATGCATAATAGTCCACAACTGTAGTAATTTTGTGATCACCATTACAGCATGCCTTCACTTTATTATAGCCTCTAATCACAACATAATTGCTATTAATTTTATATCAAAATCAAAACTTGGCCTCTCAGTTATTGCTCTTGGTAATCTATTTCACCATCTGCTAAAATTTTAGCTAAGACACAACTGAAACTCAGCACCCTACCTTTACAATCTAACAACTTTGCCCTTTTTTCTCTTAAGTCTTCTTCTTTCCAATCTTTGCTTCTAATCTTATTTTCTTCTCTTTTTCCCATTCTCTATTCTTTTTTTCTCATTGTTTTTGCCCTCTCACCTTTCTTTCTTTTTCTTTCCCATTTTCACCTTTTTTTTGCTATCCCATTTTTTTTCTTTTTACTTTCCCATTTTTGCCTTCTTTTCTTTTCCTTTTTTTTTGCAGCCACTAATTAACTTGCCAACTTCCTTTTTACTCGCTGTTCTTTTTTTAATATATATTAACACCCTATTATTCTTTATATATATATATGTATATATTTCGTTATTTTGAATTTCATAATTGGTTCAAACCCAATTAAAATTATAATCCCATTATATTTAATTCCCTTTTTAATATTTAAATATCAAAAAAATTATAATCTCGAGCATTTTGGACACGAACATAACATTATAGATTAAATTTTGTAACATGTGACTTGCCATATTATTCCTCTTCGATTAATCCTTGATCTGATTGTTAGCTTCATTTTTAAACCATGATCTATCTTTTCTTTTTAAAATAATCCTTTTGATTTGCCCAATTATGATTATCCAATTTTTTTTTGAGGTACTGTACATGAACCTAAAATGTTCAGACATTACATTGCGGCAGCCATTAAAGAGATACATTCTACTATTGAATTGCTGCATAGAATAATTGAAAACACACAATTTTCTTCTTTTTCCTTCTTCCATTTGCAATTCCTATTAGGACCTAAAATTAAAAGTTTTTCTCTTTTAAAAACTTCTTGTGTGGATTATCTTGGAGGTGTTCCTAAAAGAGGATCAATGGTTTGCAATAACTCTATAAGAATAGCTTATGAAAGGAATCTGCTATCATCTTTTATGGTAAATCATGAAATGCTACTAGATTTAATATTTAAGATGAATTTTAAATTATCCAAGTCCATTATCATTGTTGGTTTCTCTCAAATTTTAATTTTTTTCATTGCGTAGGATAAAGAAAAAAGAACAAAAATGCCATATAGAAAGTCACATGTGTATAAGTGTATATGCAATCTAAGTTGTCCTATGAAAAGAGTTAAGCATAAACACATGAATGTGTCACTTATAGATTGAAGGTAATTAATTCCATATGTATACTTTATATGTTGACTTGAGATTTCCATATGCACATATAGGAATTTTATGAAATTTATACAATGACTTATATAAAAATGATTAACTTTAAGTTACAAATAAGGTACGAAATAAAATAGATAATGCATATACATAATGAAATCTTATGATCTATGTATTATTAATAAAATTAGATTTAAAGTCAAACCACACATATTATACTATAACGAGAGCATACATGTTAAATAAGACATGCATGTTAAGGTATGTGCATATTTATAATTGGTGTATGTCTATGTATTTAAAACATATGATAGTATATAATTATGTGAACTTGAAATTGATATTTAAAAATGAGTCTTGTGTGGGTTTAAAACTTTAAGATATGATAAACTGAATGGTGTCAATCATAAGTGAAAATTAGATAGAAAGGAATGATAACGATATTTGCAAAGACTACTCGAGATTTTATCTGTGTAAAAGTTTAATGACATTAGATAAAAATTCATACATGTGATATGATAGTAAATTGTATTGATACAAGGCATGTAACTACACTTGCTAACTAATATATAAAATGGCTAATGAAAAAGGTTATGATTAAGTTTTAGCTTATGATTGAAACTATATTAATAAATGTTAAGTTTTAAGAGTTATAGAAATATTTATGAATATGAGATAATGTATGCTTTCATATGTTTATGAATTTGAGGTGATGTAAGATCTAAATGCATTGGCATGTAATAAAATATGTCTTAATATTGTTATAACAATATATGTTATAAGAATTTGGTTATAATGATGTTAAGTATATAACAAGGTCCTATTATATTGATGCTTATGCCTATAGGGGCTTATGACACTTGTTAATAAGTGTGTAAATACCTATGCTTGATATAGAATTGTTAAAAATGGATGAAAGTGTCACTTTCATAAAAAGGAAGCAACTGGATAAAGTTATAACTAGCATGAATATATAATGGATCATGAGATTCTTATTAGCAAAAATGGTCGAATATGAAGACTTGATGTTTAGTCATATATTACATTAAGTGAAATTAATATGGAAGAACCTATAAGAGGTTATAATAGCTTATTATGTTATGATACGTTGAATGCAAAAAATAATTTATGTTATGCTTAAAAGAAGCTTATGCTCACGGAAGAGTGTTATGCCGAAATGACTAAGGAATGAATATTGGTCAAAATGTGATTATTAAGTTATCATCAATGTATATGTTAATACTTAAAATAAATATTAGAGATTTTAAATACAACTAATGATAATGTTAAATATAATACATACAATAAAAGTATATGGAACATGTCATAATAAAGTATTGGTGAAAAATAAGGATGTACCTACTCTTGAGAGGAGGAGGAGAAATAAAAGAAAGATTATGAGCATATATTCTTTTATTACAGCTAAATGGCCTAATATGGTATTAGTGAATGCTTTAGACATTCATCAAATGAATACTTGATTATGATGAAAGATTATATATGGAAATGATGGCTTATATGATATGATGATAATGCACTTATTATGTATGTTCATGACAAAGTATGCTCATGTAAGGTTATGATGTGAAGTTATGATAAAGATAGGTTTAAATGATTTTAATAATTTCACATAAAATAATAAAGAAGACAAATTTTGTTGTTTGATCACTTGTTTTATAAACACCTCTTAAAACTCATTTTAAATCACTTTAAGATGGTGAAATGAAAATGAATGTGGTGATTAGGCCATATGAGTAAACAACCTAGATTGGATAGGTTGGCCTATCAATTAGGGCTTTAATGAATACTAGGGTACAGAAGTACCTAATTTTCATGATCTTTAGGTTTAGATTAGGTGGGCTTTCATAGTCCTAATGACCTTCAGGTCTAGATTTGCTGGGTTTTCATAGTCTTAATAACCTTCAGGTTTAGATTACTAGGCCTTTATAACCCTAATGGCTTTAGTGACCTAAAAGTCCTTGTTATCTAGTATAGTTTATGTGTTTTCTTAAGTATGGGCATAAATTAAATTAAATGAAGTGAGATCTATTGAACATAATAATGTTTTTGATTTATTGCTTAACTTCATGCTTATATGTATGCACACTTAGTTGTATGTCTTTATATGTGACCTTATATTATTATCATTGCTCTTCTACATGCTATAATTGTCTCAAATGCATAATGCATAATTATACATATGTGTAGGCAAGATAAGTGTCCTTGTTGGTGCTAAACATGCCATGTTTATATTACTTATTAATGGATATTTGAAGAGAGTCTTTTTATTATTAAAAGATCATCTATGCTTTAGTTTATAAAGGAGATTGGTAATACATGCTTTGGGTGTATGATTTAATAACATAAAAAACTTTGATATCTTGCTAAGTAAATTTTTCTTAGTGTGTCAATGGTTTTGAGATATGTAGGTTTCTAAGGATTGAGATTGAGTAGCCAAAGTTATCAGGCTTTAGTGTCTAGAAGAAAATGATACGAGAAAGAAGATTTTATATGAGATTATCCAAGTGTATAAACTAAGTGATATATTTGTGTATTCACAAAGCTTTTATGTATCTTATGTATAAGAATCATGTAATCTATGAAGTAATAGTATGATTATGAAATTTGATTGTGTATGGTTTTGTATATTACACATATTTGATTCAGTATATAGATAGGGTATTGGTGATTAAGGATGGTTTTATGGTATAGAGCTATTTGACATTTTGCCTATTACATATATAATAGATCATGTGCGTAAAGATGATAAGAAGGATTAGTGTGGACAGTGTATATATGTTTGACATGTTTATGAATTGGATATGTTTTCTTTTGTATGTATATGATAAAGAGGTTGATATGGATCTTGGAGTGATCAGATGGATCATGAATGGTTGGGGATGAGTTGTATGATTTATAGAATTGTTTTGTACAAGTTTCAAAATTTAGGATGGTGTCACCAGATAGATGTTATACTATCTAATTTTAGACACGAGGACCCTAAATTAAGAAACATATTAAGTTGTTTTTCTAATGTATTAATGACGTCTATAAGTATGATAACTATTATAAGAAGTAAGATGGTTCAAAGGTTGTGTGTCACCTTTTACTTAGTTTCGGTGATTAGATCGAGTAAAAGGTGTCACAGAAAGTTTGGGTGTGACAACTTTTCACCTTTTTAAGAAATTTCATCAAAATTTCACTTGTACACATACCTTCTTAAACTCCCTAAAGGGGTTACAAGTACTCTATCTCTCTTAATTTTATAGTTTTTATAACTCTTCTCTTTTTGTTAATCTGTCCTTAATCACAATAACATTTATCCCAAAGGTCTCACTTATATAAATGTGTCTTGTCATTTTCCCTTTTAATCAGGGCAATATCCATGTGTAAATGCTTAAGCGGTGAATATGCATATGTAATGATATAAGATAATGATAATAATGCAACATGATTATGCATGTTTTTATGATATTGATTAAATGAGATCATGTATTACCCAGCCCCTATGTATCATGTTAAAGAAAGTGTCCCTCAATATTAGGGAAAGTTGATAGGTACACTAGGAACATCAATTCCTATATTTTTAAATGCTACTTCTTTACATTAAGTTCATCTGCACCTTACTTATTATCCCTTGCTAATATACTTTTATATTCCTTTTAATTATACTAGTGACACCTCATTAATATTATGTCCTTATCCTAATACAATCCTTTATTTTAATCTCTCCAAATATCATATACACTTTAGTCCTATATTATATCCTTGCTTTCAGACTCAGCTTATATTACTCTATTTATCCATGGTTCATGTACTATTTTGATTCTTTTCTATATTTCCTCTAATTTTTTTTACATATAGCTTCTATAACTTACCTCTTGTATAATTGTTTTTATTTATTTTAATATCTATCATCTCTATTCATTTTCATCATATAACTTATAATTTAGATCTATTCTACTTTTGTTATTCTTTATCTCTATTAATAACTATCAAGCCTTATAGCTCTTTATGTTTACTTATAGTCTATATCTATCATTTTCATTTAGCTTATACTTATGCTTTCTATATAAATTCTATGTATATGGGTGAGCAGATCCTTATTGATGTCCTAACAATTTAGCCATCATGTAATGCATGTGTACACGTGTGTGTCACACACATATGCAACCATTTTATACATAGAAATGCCTAAACTTACCTTGATACTACCTTACACCCAACTGATTAACCAATTCAGGTATAGGATGTCACTTGACCATTTAGTTACTGTTCCTCTAACTTGACATTGTACTTTTATTTTAGTGTTCACTTTGTGATCCTTTTATTCTAAATATGCATATTACTTTGAAATTTTCTTAGCATATATAACATATGGACATCACATTCAATTAACACATATATAGATAAATTAACAATTTTATTAATATTTAAGAATCATTCAATACATTTATCATTTACGTAATTTAAATGACATACAACTAATTCAAAGTTACTAAAAGTATACATATAATTCTATGTAACAATTACTTATTAATAATGCATGAACACTTTAACAAGCGAGTGATGCTCGTTATGGACTTTTCTTACCTATACATCAAATTTGTATTGTAATGGTCATGAAACACCATTTCATAAATAATACTTTTTGAGCCATGAATAGTGTTTTTGAAAGGTTAAGGCATTGTCTCATGGCCCAAAAGGTTAAGTGCTGCTCATAAGACTTTGGTGAGCCATAAAATGATGAAAATGAAAGAATTAAAAGATTTAATAGAACCAATAAATCATAATAGGCTGTAAGGAAGTGAATAGTGACTTTAGTTAGATTTGTGCTGAGAATGGTTCAAAATGTGCCTAAATAGACTCGAAAATAGCACACCCTGTATGTCAAAAATTCTAATGAGTCCATTGAAGAAAGAATTTTAATATTCGGAGGTTATTTACTATTTATTCTAAATTTTTAGATTTCACGAGTGAATAGTAGTCAGGTTGACTATCGAATTTTGACCCAAGAATTTATGAGACCCTTAATGGGATTAAATGATGAATTTTGACAACAAGAGTAATATTTTTAGAAGTTTGTAGAAATTAATATGAATTTTTAAAACTTGACGCAAAAACCAAATTAAATCGAACATGCTAATCGAGAATAAATGAAATAGGGCCTATAGACCAATTACATAAAGCATGAATCAAGTGTAACAAGGCCTATTACACACTTATGAGCTCATCTTCTTCCTTTTTCTTCTAATTTCTTGATGCCATTCATTTTACTTTGTCACTCACATTTTTCTCTCTTGTTCTCTCTTAAATTCTCTATTTTTCTCCACCATTCCAAGCAATAAACCCCTTTAAAATTCCCTTCACACCATAGATAAGCATATAGAAGTGGAATTTCATAAAAAAAAGGCATAGAATAGGAGAATTTCTCATATAGTGAATAGTGACATTATTAAGTGTAAGTAGTGAAATCTTAATTTTTATTTTAGTTATGGAAATTATCGGCTATTCTAAGACTCTAAGTGTAACTAGAATGAAGTTTGGAGTTAAAATGGATTTTTAGGAATTTTTCTAAATTCTAGTAATGTGTATGCAGGAAAAGAGAGTGAGAAAGAGAAACAAGGTTAGAAGAAGCCTTAAAAAGTGGTGAATTGTCTTTATAGAGGTATGTGAATTTGAATTTAAAACATATGCATGAGCATTGTATGAATTTTGTTATGTAAAATTGTATGGAATTATGAGAATGATATGAAAATGTATGTATTTGTATGATGTAATTGATGTATTCAATGTAAAAATGTGAATGAATGATAGAAATGTGAATAAACGATGAGAATGGAATTTTATAATGATGGTTGAGGAATGGTCGAATGATATATGTATATTATAGGTGAGAATGGTGTATGTTTATGTAAGTAAATGAATGATATAATGATCAAGATAATGTATATGTATGAATAATGAAGGAAATGGTAGAAAAAGGCTTGAAATGAATGTAATTGATGTATGTTCTAGAATGCCTGAAAGATGTTTCGATGAAGTATGTGTAAATAGTGGATGCTAATATATGTGAATGAATAATATAATAATGAATGTGATGTATAATGTATGAAAATGTGATAAAATGTAGTAAAAGGAATGTGTATGTTGAGAGACTTAAAGTAGCCAAAATATGTATTATGAATGTGTGTATGTGAAAAGGCCATTAATGTGTATGAGGTTGAGATATGTTAATATATATTATGTGTATGTGTTTATGAAGCATGAATTTGTGATAAATCGGTTGAAAATGAATATGGAGAGTATAGAGCATGAAGTGGCCAAAAGGTGTGCATTAAGTGTGCGTATGTGTATTGATCATGTATGTATGAAATGGTAGCAAAATGGCATGAAATGAATATGTAGGTTATAGAACCTAATATGGCTAAGACATGTGATGTGTGTGTATAGATGTCAAATGGCCATTTAGATATATAAGTGGCATAATATTGCAAAGAAAATTAGAACTAAGAAAGCACATACAGAAAGTGAAAGAAAACTAATAAAAATGACTATTTGACATATAAAGTGTGTCATGAGAATAAGGCACATGGTATATGCAATGAGACTTAGAAAATGTGACTAATGATGATAATGAAATAAATGAGGAAATATGATGAAAACTTAGAAGGAAGCCAAGGGAAATTACCATGACCAGTGATTACATAAATCACTTGGAAAGAATAATGATGAAAAGAATAACAACAAATGAGTTTAAATAATGGAAAATGACCTAAACTTGAATGAAAAATAAAAATAGAAAAAAGGCCTATATAGTTAGACACCCACTGGATGGGTTGACCAGTTAACTAGGAATAAAATAGCTGCTAGGTTTGATTATTTA
>CANXYI010124384.1:0-11067 GCA_948208565.1 Hura crepitans
TTATACATGAGAAAGACACCAGTTTAGGGCTACTTTTAGAGTATGAAATGATTATTTTGAGACCTCCCTCTTTTTTTTTGTGAAAGTAAAGAATGACATTAGGCTCAACATTGGTGTGAAAAAGAGTTTTTAAAGGCTTAGCTGGTACTACCACATCATATCCCCTTTTGTGATGATTTTGATTGCTTACGTCAAAAGTCTAATATAGAAAATGATAGACTACTTTCATTGAACTTCATATGTGCCTACGAGGTTAATTGTGAAGCTGGTCCCAGGGTTTATTTAGTCATAAAGGTTAACAGGAAATCGATCTAAGGTAGCATTATGAAAGATCATGGGTGACAAGAGCAAAAAGGTACTTGTATTTGCTTAAAAGGAGATACATTTAAGGTGTCAGATATCTTGGATCTAGGATTTTATAAAATGCTGCTTGGGTTGAGATTTTAATCCCATGGACATAGCTTGTTTTCTAGTCTTTTATTTTAATCTTTTGAATTCATAAGTTTCTTTAGTAGCTGAGCGTGGGATAAACTCCTCTTTTATTATTTTTTCTTTCTTTTTTTTCTTTTTTTTTATCTCTTTTCTCCCTTATCAAGATTTATAGGAAATATGATCCAAGATGTTTACACATGCCAAGATTAAACAAACTAGTCATAATTGAATAAACATCACATATGCAATGATTATCAATATGCATTCTATCACATGGCAAAACATCATACAAAGAAAATAAAAGTAGGAATATTTCTTTGAAAAGATTAAAGGTAAAGTTTTTGAATTATAAGATATGTTTATAAGCACAGAGCATTTTCAGAAACACAAAAGAAAGGTTCAGGTATAGGCTTGAAACTTCCTTATGATTAGGAAATTGGTGGGTGCGATTCACTCTTCCTTGGTGAGTTCCTGAATAATAGCATGAAAAGACTAACATTCATTTGTGTAATGCCTTGCATGTTAATGATATTCACAAAAGAGATCAAAACGGTGTTCTAGCTTGTTTTGGCTTTTAGCTGGTTGAAATGGGAGTGGTTGTAGCTTTCCTTCTAGTACCAATTTCTTAAGATGCCACGACAGGGGTTTAATCAAATTGAGGTAACCTTTTTTATTGATTTCTAGGGTGTTGACACAGCTAGGTCTAGTGTTAGTAAGGTGGGGCCTCTTTTTGCTTAGATACTCTTTCTTCATTTCATGGCTCTTAAGATAATAAGCATTAAGTATTGCATCAGTTATGGCATGATTAACAATTTATAGTACTTCTTGCTTAAAAATTGTGAGAGCCTCAAAGAATTCCCTACATGTAAGGGGAGTATCTTGATCCCCTATCTTAGCCTTAAGAGCATTCCTAGCCAATGTGGTTGAGGTAATTGTTAGCATTCATTATTTAAAGTGGTCTAATGCAGCGATTAATTCCTTTTAGGACAAAGAGGCATCTTGTTCATTAGCCATAGTTAGGGATAGAAGTGACATGATTCTTTGGATGGGGAAGCAGTGGTATGTTGGTTGGTAAGTTCGAGAAAACAATGATTTATAAAAGACATACACACAAACTGTTAGCATGACACATAATTCCTATCACATGTGTTTATGATGCATAATCTAAGAAGTATGATGCATGAATGTATGGATGCATCTCCTACATATGCTTAAATATATATTGTCTATGCATAGTTGACAAGAAGAACTTTCACTTATGTACATTGTGCGTGATGTAATGTACATCTCATGATGCATGCATTATGATACATAACTTCTTACAATATGTGTGTCTACAATACTACATGATGCATGTTGTGCACATTTACATTAAAAGTAACAAATAAGTGTGATCCATGTTTATGCCTAATTGACCAAAAAAAAGATAATGCATATTTTATTAATGTATGTACATATGTGTATGATTAACCATTGTAATGTAGATGCATATGGATAGTGGGTGATTTTTAAGTGTATGAGCATGAAATAAGGGTGATGTAGTGAAAACCTTTAAGATATAATACATGTATGCAACTTGATATGTGATTTATGTAATATACCTAATGCTAAATTATGTAAATGAATCAATAAGGATCTACTTGATGCATGCATAGATGCATGTATGAGTGAAATGCATGGATAGAAAGTTTAGTGAGGTTAAATATATGTATATTCGACTCCACTATGAGATGGCATACATATAATTGTCTTACAAACAATTAATGCCATGTATGATTATTATACAACATATAATGTATATTGATGTATGGTAATCTAATGTTAAAAAATGTATGTTATAAATAATATGAGAATCTATCCTAATATATGGTTCTATAAAGATGAGTGACTCTTACATGGTGGTGTGAATGACATCTAGATGCCTATTTAAAATGCATGAAATTAAAATGCTTGACAACTTATGTATAATAATACATTATAAGAATTTTACAGTGTTATGGGATGTATATATACATGATTTATTGGACGTAGACATATAAGATGGATTCTTATGTGGTGTGACACATGATAGATACAAAATGCTTTAAAATGGTGGTAATGTGTGATGGATGTATGGATGGTCTTTTATATGATAGATGATGTGTGTTATGATGATATTACTATACATGGACTAGTATAGTGCATGTATATATAAAATGAGTCATAATGCATGATAGACACCATAGTAAATACATATTTAAAAATACTAAGGACTAATTTGATGTATGTCAAAATTTTTTATAGTTATGCCTAAGAGGCTCTATATACTTTATGGATTCATGGGTGAACCTATGAAAATCTATGTGACATATGTTGATACATGTATACATGGCATTAATATAGTGCCAGATTCTAGGATAAAAAGTTATTTTTGCATGCATTTATATGTGTGTGTGTGCAAATTGATGTAGTTATACATTTGTGAAAATGATAGGTTCTTACAATGATGTAGGTTTACAATGTTATATATATGTGCATGCAAATAAGAAAGCTACACATTAGTAAATACAAAGTAAAACACATACAAGATCCTTCTAACCTTATCACTTCCCACAGATGAGGTCGAAATGTTCTTCCTAAGAGGGCTTACATATGGGATAACAGGGGGCCCTAATAGATTCAAATAATCCATAACAGATAGTTGATCATTATTTCTCCCATATTTAAAAGAACACATGCAAGATATTTGGCCTAATATGTTAGATATGTTCAATCAGACCAAATTAAAGGGTCTAGGCAATTCCAGTTAAAAAAGGTCCAATGGGTTTAATAGCATTTTAGTATGACTAAACCATATTTCACATATATTGGCCCATATAGCACACAATACAACATTACTTAGGAAACCTAGGGGAAGTTGCTACTGGTCATTACATGGGCTTATGGTTAGGTCGTGCAAGTTATGGTCATCTAAGCATAGTCCCTCCATAATAGGTCTATCTCATTGTGAGCATATGACCGATTGGTTACCATTTAATATACCTTATATGTGCGAGGCTTGGATTTGATGGCACCTTTAACAATCCCCCAAATTGAATGAAAATGGGTTTATACTTTGAAATGACATTCGGGTGAAAAGGGAGGCATAACTTATTCTAAGGCTTTAGCATGTAATTCAATTTTGAAAAAAGATGATATTATAAATTCAAAACACAAAATTTCGTATTAATTTGAGGTACTTTTAGAGCATGGTCTCATGGTGTCCTTAATGAAGTCACCACTATTCACGTCCTTTCCTTTTCGAGGCCGGTTAAGTTGAAATGACCAAAGACTTAACCTAAATCTCACCTCTCGAGCCTCGAAGGAAAAGGGGAAAATTAGAGAAATTCTAAGTCATTACCATTTGATTAGCCTAGAAAGAGTGAGTTAGACATCATAAGGTAGGAGTCACCACCCAATCGGAGTTAGGAAATACCTTGTAAGGCTAAAACTAGAGCGATTCAGAATCCTACTCTTATTTATATCTCAAGTTAATACATAATTTCAGATTAAATTTATAATTTTATCATTTCCTCAAGTAGGTTTTAGAATATATTTTCAATCACATAAAGAAATAATAAAATATAAATATTTACAAAGAAAATAAATGAAATTAAAGAATATCATACATCAAAACGGGTGATTGATTATTTTGAGAACTTTAATTCTTGCATGCCAATTTTAAAAAGATAAATTTTATTATTTATGACTTTTATTATGAAAAAATCAAAACCCATTTTTTCAAGAAAACACCAATTAATTATGTAGAAAACTATTAATGTGAGGTTAAGCATTTTGGCATGTAAAATAAGTTATTAATCTAACTATTACAACCAAAATAAACAAAAGAAATAAAAAGTACAAAACCAAATAAGCAAATAAAGAATAAGCTACTAGGTCCCATCTCTACATCAGCAAGTCCGTGCGGACTCATTATGGCTCCAGTTTATGTTCGTGCAGACTATAAGATATTACAATACTACACCTGTCTAGACCTCATATCTAGTGAGAGGGTCAATCTTATATGACTCAAAGAAAATGATTAGTAATATAAAGAGTTATTCATGAGGAACTAATAACATTATCATACCTAATGATAATAATATATGTTATAAACTTACATGTAAATATGGATGTTCATGGAATGTAACTTATTATGGCAAAGAGGATGACAAACTAATCATACAAGTGAGAACATGAACACATCATACTAATATTCATAAGAACTAGATTCCAAAACACATGTCTATGCGAACTACACTCCTCGCAAAAGGGAGTTCATGCAGACTGAAAGATAAAACATTTATACACAAAACACATACATATGTGCGAACTGTTCTCCTTATGAAAGGGAGTCTATGCAGACTTCACATCAATTTCATAATATTAGCAATATACATATTAAGGAACAGAACAATCATACAACATAATAACGGCATAAAGATGTATCAACATGGTACATAAAATACATTAAAATATTACACACAAGGAAAATATACAACTGTTATCGAACATGAGTCCGCATAAACTACATACCATACACACATTCAAATAATAGGTTCGTGCGGATCTTATCATATGTTAAGATAAGTCCATGCGATTTAGGTATCAATTCCATAATGATTACATTATGTTAATGAATGATTAAATACAATGAAAACAATACAAGACGTTAACTTACTCCTATAATCAATGTAGGGATTACATAGAACCACTTCACATGTTGATCGATCTTGGGAGATCCTCAGTTACAAATATAATGCAAATGGAATGAATAATACAAATTAAGGCCTCATATCTTACATTCCAAAGAGCTTCAAGCAATAAAGCAATGGTTGGATTTTAGAAAGAAATATTATTTTTAATACGAGCTTAGGTTTAATAGATTAAATCCTATTTTGGAATTAACGCTTAACTCTCAGAACTTTAGGTCTAAATTCTTAAGATTCCTCCCTCTCTAATTCTCACCTTGGAAGGGGTATTTATTAGTTATATGGGCAATTCTCCCATTCAGAAGAGGAAGAGTTCTGATAGGATTAAGAGTCACAGTCCAAATAGGAAGATCACACTACTAAAAGCTTTTTGACGGTAGGTCTATGTGGACTTTAGTTGTTAAGTCCTTATAGATCTAGGCTTTAGGTCCACCTAGCAGTTCATGGGCCTTGGGCTTAGTTTTGAGTTGAGTCTATTGTATTCCATGTGGATGTAGGCTTTGGTTTGTTCGAGAAAACCTTGGGTCATGGGCTCTACTGTTTTAAGCTGGTTTTTATTAGCCGATGCAGACCTTATGGCACTAAGTCAAAGCGGACTTGTACCATTGTGGTCCATATGGACTTGGTTTCAGGTTTCTTACTTTATTGCTTGAGCCTATCTCTGGTTATCATTATAGGCCCTTTAAACTTGAGAGCCTCAAAACCTAGTGTCTACACATGTATTGCTATGGTTTGGGCAATCAAGAAGTTAGAGCACTATTTCTTATCCTATAAAGTGATTATATTTACTATGTCAAACCTATTAAAGTTCTTGTACTCGGTCTTTTCACTTTTAGGAAAATTGGCAAAATGGATAATGATCCTACAAAAGCATAACATAGATTAAGTTACTAAAAAGACAATAAAAGGAAGAGTTGTAACTGAATTGTTTGCCCAACAGTCTATTATATATGATTTAGAATGGGAATAAAATTTCTTGATGAGCATTTAAGAGCCATAAGCATTCAAGGTTGGCAAAATGTTCTTTAATGGGGCAGTTAACCAAAAAGGAGCTGATATTGACATAATTTTACCACCACCTAAAGAAGAAGTAATCCTTATAGCAATGAAGCTTAATTTTGAAGTTACTAATAACATGGCTAAATATGAAGCTTACTTATTTAGCTTAAAGTCCCTTTATGGCTTTAGGAGTAAAGGATGTGGAAATATGAAGAGATTTTATGCTAGTCATTCATCAAGTAGAAGGCATGTAGGAGATAAAAAAAGACAAGTTGAAGACCTATGTTAACAGTTAATACAATTAGACAAAAATTCTCTTATGTATAATTTCACTTCATCCCAAGGCAAAAAAAAAGTCAAATGGCTAATGTTTTGACAAGTCTAGCTAGCATATGGGATCATAAAGAGAAATTATTATCAACTCCTATAATAATATCCTCCTCAACACTCCCTTTTTATGAATTAGAAATGGTGGGGATATCTCAAATAGAGGAAAAAGAGAAAAGGTACCCTTAGGATCATGGCATTGAAAGTTACCATAAAAAAGGAGAATTTCCTAAAGAATTTGATGATAAAGAGAAAATGTCATTAAAGTGATATGCTTCTCAATTCTTGTTTCTTAGTGGCTAACTCTATAAAATACAAGCAAACGAAGTACATTTCAAATGCTTAGATGAAAAATAAGCCAAAAAAGTTATGGAAGAGATATAGGCAAGCATATATAGATTACATATGAATGGTACAATATTAGTTAAAAAGATATTAAGGCAAGGTATTATTAGAATACCATAGAGATGGATTGTTTTGAATTTGTTAAAAGATGCCATGATTATCAAATTCATGCTAATTTCAAACATATATCGCCTACTGAGTTATAAAATTTATCATCACCGTGGCCATTTTCAACATGAGGAATTGACATTATGAGGGAAATAAAACCTAACTCTAATTGGCATAAATTTATTATGGTAGCTATAGACTATTTCTTTAAATGGGTGGAAGCACAATCTTTCAGTCAAATTAGGTCAAGGTATATGTGAAAATTCATTGAAAATCAAATCATTTAAAAATATGGATTACCTCATCATATGGTGATGATAATGGTGTTGAATTTTAATGAGAAACCAAGAATCTATTTGAGAAATATGGAATCTAACACTATAAGTCATCACCAAATAGGCCTCAAGTTAATGAAGCTGTAGAAGCATATAATAAGACTAAAGAAAATTTTAGCCAAGATGGTAAAAAATTGTAAGAATTAGGTAGAAAATTTACCTTTTACACTTTGGGTTTACAGAACGACCATTAGAACATCTACTGGTGCCACATTTTATTCATTGATATATAGGACATAAATTGTGTTACTTATTGAATTAAGAATAAAATCTTTAAGGGTTCTCCTTGAAACTAATATACTTGAAGTAGAATAGGGAAGAAGTAGGTACGAAGAACTAGCTTTACAATATGACAAGAGACTAAAGGCCTTGTATCATAATTAATTACATCAAAATAGAATGGAATGGTTTTAAACAAACAAGTTAAACCTCCAAAATTATAGAAGGAGATTCAGTTCTAAAATAGATAAGGCTAAACCTACAAGGTCCAATAGGTAAATTCAAATCTAAATGGCAAGTCCCATTTGTAGTCAAACATCTCTTAAAAATTAGAGTAATAAGGACATCAGACATGGATGGGAATGAATTTCAAGGACTAGTAAATGTGGATCGTTTGAAGAAATACTTTGCTTAAAATGTGCTAGTAAAAAAACCTCACTAGATTTTGTTTTGTATGGATAAGTTACTATTGCACATGATAGTTTGATAGTTTTCATCATACTTTAGTGTTGCTAAGGTTCGAATAGTTAAATGGGTATGTAAAAGTGAGTTTCTTTCTTTTGTTTAAAAGATGATGGATGAATAAATATGTGATTGGCAAAGCATGTTAAAATAAAAGTCATTAATTATTTTATAAAGTAAATTACAGTGAAAGAAAAAGGAAATTTTACCCAAATTTTAAACTATCCAACTACACTATGCTAAAGCTAAAAGAAAAATCTAACAAAATCTAAAAATGACATTTAAGGCTTGAGCAATTCCTAGAAGAACAATTACAAAAGCCCAATCTTTTATTTTTGTGATCAACCTATGACTTAAAGATGGAAGAAGTCAAAATAATAGCTTCATCCTTTTCTTAAATATTAAAGGTTTCTTGGATGGGTCATGTGGGTCACATTTTAATTATGTCATGTTTAAAATCAATTTTTTAATAGCCACTTTTCATGGTAGATAGCTTGCTTGGGATAGGAATACATTAATGATGCCCAAACTAATGACATAAGCGAGAGAGTGTGCACCATCTAACTTTATTAAAACCAAGTAAGATTATAACCCCTTTAAAAAAGGGAAGGGTAACATGAGATAATCTCTACCAAGGGCTGATAAAGTAGATGTCATTATCGGTTAGTCTTTCTAAGAATCAAATCCAATCCTTTGTATTATTCCTAGTAATGTGGATTTGTCTTTGAGGATAATACCTAAATTGATACCCTCCATAAGCTCTCATCGGGAAGGAATATCATTAGTTTTCTTGGAGCCATAATTGAAGCAATAATAAACTACTAGTAAAATGAGAGGTAGGATTATGATGTGCCTTATCAAGGCCAAGTAAAGTTTCAGCTAAGATTAAACAAACTAGGTTATAACCCTTATGGAAATGGCGAAAGAAGCCAATTATCAAGAACTCACCTTTTTCTAAAAGAATTGACTAGTAAGAAGTGACAAATAAGGTAGTAAGCAATAATGTTGATTCTTCTCACATTAGGATGATCATAGGTCGAGTTGGCGATTTTAAGTCAAAACATAAGTATATTGAAGCTGATCTAACCCAAAAGTAAAAGTAAGTTGAGAAGGATATAGTGTATATGGGATATGTACACTTAAAGAATGCTCCTATTGATAAGAGAACCTTAAAATGGCTTGGAATTCCTTAATTGAAAGGAAAATTTCTTGAGAACTAAAATGAAAAACACGATTTGATGAATCCAAAAAGTGAGCAGTAGCTTTTAAGAATGGCATATCTAACTTGATAAAATCTAGAAATCTCATAACAATTAAACCCATAGGTTTGAGCATATTCTAATCATCATTAGACATATTATTGATGAAAGGAAGCAAAAGATTGAGAAATTGAGAAGACATGGTCAAAGTTTCTCTAAGGAATGAGAGAGATGATGAAATTAAGTTGAGATATATTACAAAAATCTAGACGAAGGTTTTTGTAGTACTTTAAATAATGAAAATATGATTAGATTTAGAGTAGGAAAAGAAAATCACAAAATCCAAATCAAAGTTGGAACTACAGATAATAGTTGTGTGACTATTCCCTATTCCTTGAAACAACTGCGCGACTCTACCTAACACTTACGTGGATGTATAAATCGTTGTGTTGAGGGTATCTCAGGCAAAATAGGAAGATGAATGGCCTATGAACAATTAGAATCGCAGAATTGTTAAGAAAAGGGTCTTCAGTGAAATTAAGTGATATTTGTAATATTGGAGTCAATATTAACTAAGGATTGGTCAGAACAAAAAAGGAATGACTAAGTAAGAGAGTTTCATATGTAAAGAGTTAATATACATCAACATTGTTTATCAATTTGAAAAAAAAATAGATAAAGCCTATGAGCTAGCAGATTGACTAAAAGAAGTTAAAATGCTCTCATTTGAACTAAAAGATTGAACAGATCTAGCCACCTCTTTAGGGTCAATTTTGAGCTCTCTCAACTTATGAGTGTATGCCTTTAGCTTAGCTTTTTTATCATCATTTAATTGTCTCTTACAAGCTAACCACACCTCGAGGTGTCCAATTGTCTACCTCTATCGCTGAATGATGTCTTGAAAGGGAGATTGAAAGCATATGAATAATTGTATTGAGTTTTGCTTGCATAACATATATACATATAGGATAAAAATTGCATATATCGCCTCTAAGAGTCTGTGTTATAAGCTTGCTCTTCAAACTAACTATAAGACATCTACTTACTCTAAAGACTCTATAAGAACTACAAGTGTTAAACAAAAAGGTTAAACTTGAAGTATTTGAGGGAAGCTAAAAATGTAAGAGAAAAGGAAAAATACTCAGCTAGTTGTAGCAAGAGTGAATAGGGTACTCAAACGAGGAAATTCCACAGGACCTTTACATAAGGCTCCTTCATGGTTGTAAAAATTGAAATAAGGATCAAGCCTCATGAACTAGCCACTTAATACTCTTTCAAATGAAGGTGGGCCAATAGAAGCTTGTGAAGATGAACTCTCCTCCTGAACAGATAGAGTAGCAAGCTAAAATTCCAAAAAAAAAAAACAGATGATTGAGGAAAAAGGAAAACAAAATGAAAAAAAAGAGAAAACAAGTTAAGTGTTAGAATTACTCATTGGAATAAAGATTGTAGAAGGCACACATACTTTTCTCATGAGAGGACTCTTGACAAAAGCAATATAACTAGCTCTCCTGTCAACTATAGTCTCAGCTCGAACAACAGTCCTGCTCTACTTAACTAATTCAATAGGAAGGATGAAGGTGCTCAAATAAGACTTTATAAGATCCTCAAGGATAGGCCTAAAGTAAGAACCCTGTGCCATTCTAAGACCCTCTCTCCAAAATACCAATAATTAAAGGATAGACCTTCTAGGAGGTATCTCTACTCAATTGAAAAGAAAATCTTATAATAGGACTCCAATCAGCTATGTCCAAACCCCATTAGCACATGCATTGGTAAAAAAAGAATGAGGATTGGACAAGAATCAAGAAAGTCATAGGAAATACAAGAAAAAGGAATTTACTATATTATCTTTTAAATCATTAAGGAAAGTCCTATAGATCGGAAGAGCACACGTCTGAACTCCAGTCA
>CANXYI010124390.1:0-13966 GCA_948208565.1 Hura crepitans
TTATGTATATGAATTTCGGATATCATTATACATAGTGCACATATGCAATTTGGCTTAGTCTACGGAACGGGTGGCAAGCATCACATGATAGTATTAGTAGTTTATTATTATATTGTGATGATGCATGATTATTATTGGATGATATTAAGCTTGAGATAATAATTGTGTTTAAGACATGATTGATGATGTATGTGTTGACTAATGATGACAGAAGGCTAAAAGGACCTAGATGACGGTTGTTAAGTTTAAGATAATATTAGAAATGTTATTTCTCGAGGTTTATTTTGGGAAATGTCACAGGCCATCCATTATACCACTAGAATTTTATCAAATAAAACAATAGAAATACAAATATATACATATGCCTAATATTGGTCTTAAACTACACATGGGCCCCTGATGATCACAATGTAAGCATACATAGGAGAAATGGACAAAAGACAGTAAAATATGTTAATGTGCCATCCATTATTCAGACTTGTAATGGTCCGAGTAAGAGGTGTCACAATATTCTATCTCTCATTCAGATTTAGCTATCGGTTGGGTGAGGGGTGTCACATTATGTGGTATTAGAGCCTAATTTAGGCATTCCTAGGCTACATATGAGTACCATAGGGTTTATATATGTATATACATCACACGAACACTACACTATTTGAGGCTAATAATTATTTCTTGATATAAATTGAAGATGAGTGATCAAAGGCTACCCATTGGTGCTGAGGTGGTAGAGAGTCATGCCATTACCATAGTTCAGGAGCCAGTAAGCTCAATAGCTACTACACCTTGTGATGCTATGCAATTAATTACCCGTATAGTCAACACCACCCATACAGCTTGCACAGCTAGCATAAGTACAACCAACATTAATCTAACAAATGGTAGAGGTGTTTAAATAGGTTGTAATAGTGGTTAATCCTCCTTCATCACCAGCACCACAACATCCACTAGTACCTCAAGCCCTCTAAAAAACTTACCTAGAACATGTGAAAAAGATAGGGCCACTTAACTTTATATGTTCAGACAAAGATGCAACAATTGTAGAGTACTAGCTAGAAAGAACATAAAGGATATGAAAGTAGTTGAGGTGTACACCAAAGGAGTGCTTAACTATGCCATCTCCTTACTATAGGAAGAAGGGTTCTATGGTGGTAGACAATCTTAGAGAGGTAACTGTTAATAGAAATCACTTAGGATGTTTTTCTTTAAGAATTTAAGAAGCGATATCTTATTAAGGGCTACCTAGAAAATAAGAGGTATCAATTGTTAGACCTAAAGTAGAGGCATAGACTAGTATCAGAGTATGAGAAGGAGTTTGTAGATATGCCATAGCTCCTGTACTTATAGAAAAGAAGAGGTGTACAAGATTAGAGAAAAGCCTTAAAATAAATATCAGATTATAAGTAACTGTGAACCATATTTGAGAGTTCTCTATATTAGTTGTAACAGTATACACTGTGAAGGACACATTGAAGGAGAGATAGGAAAACTTCCTAAATAAAATATCTTTCACAGTAGGTCAAGCTAGTTCAACTCCTGAGGCTAGCATGATATAAAAAGGTGGCCTTATTACTTTAGCACCACAAAAATTAGCCTCTACTCAAAGATTGAGTCCAAAGGGACAATTTAAATCTAGACAATAATAAAGGCTAACCACTAGTGACCTAGTCTTTATAGCTTAGAGTGCCCCTCTAATATGCAGCACATATGGTAGGAGACATAGAGAGGTTTCTTAGAAATTAATTCTCGGAGCTTGTTATAAGTGTGGCTATAAAGGCCACTATTAGAAAGACTACCTAATAAGACCAGACATTGATAACTCATCTAGACTCTAAGCTTTCTCACCTACTCATACTAGTAGCAAGAAAGAGAGTAATGCTAAGAAATCAAGCATTAGTTAGAGGCTTTGAGTAGAGAGTAGCTAGAAGACTGAGGTAAGAGCACTAGGTCATCAGTATGCAATCCAAGCTAGGAAAGAGATGGATTCTTTTGATGTGATAGTTAGTATGTTCTATTTCTTTGATATATCTATTTTGGCACTAATAGACACAAGATCCACAGACTTTTACAAATACACTATAATAGCTCAAAATAAAGGCCTTTAGTTAGAACCTCTAGACACTAACATCATGGTCAATAACCCAATAAGACAACATTTAATAGTGAATTGAGTATATAGAGATTGTCAATAGATTTGTTATCTAGACATCATGCAATAGTTGAATACCGATAGAAGAGGCTTACTCTCTAGATAGCAAAAGGATAGAAAATTGTAATTGTGGGTGAGAGAATTAACTTCTTATTTAATGTTATATCAGCAATAGTAATAAGAAAGCTAATTCAAAAGGGCTATCAAGCTTATCTAGCACAAGTGATAGATACCAAACAAATAGGACCTAATGTTAGCCAGATTCTAGTGGTGGCTAAATTCCTTGACATTTTCCCAAACAAATTAATAGGGTTGCCACTAAAACATGAGATAGAGTTTTCCATTGATGTATATCCAAGCACAACACCTATTCTAATAGCTCCTTATAGGCTGGCACCTGCAAAGCGAAAAAAAACTAAAAGTACAATTATAGGAATTGTTAGGTAAAAGGTTCATTATACCTAATGTTTCACCTTAGGGAGCACTAGTACTAATTGAAAAGAAGAAAGATGGATCATTGTGGATATGTATAGATTATTGATAGCTTAATAATGTAACAATTAAGAATAAATACCTATTGCCTAGAAAAGATGACTTATTCGATAGGCTAAAAGAATCTAGTGTTTTCTCTAAAACTGACTTGAGATATAGGTACCATTAGCTTAGAGTAAAGGAATCTGACATTTTGAAGATAGCCTTTCATACTAAGTATGGACATTATGAGTTTTTGTCATTTAGGCTAACAAATGCTTTTACAACTTTCATGGACTTGATAAATAAAATCTTTTGACCATGCAAAGACTAGTTTACTGTGCTATTTATAGATGGCATTTTGGTGTACTCTGAAACCAGAGAGGAATATAAGCAACAACTCATGTTAGTATTATAGACATTAAAAGAGAAGTAGTTGTATGCCAAATAAAACAAGTGTGATTCTAGCTTAATAAAGTGGCATTCCTAGGACACATTGTGTGAACCAAAGGAATTAGGGTGAATCCTAGTAAGATTAAAGCCATATTATAGTGGAAATCTCTATAAAACATGACAAATATTATAAGCTTTTTAAGGAATAGCTGGGTACTATAGAAGTTTTGTTAAAGTAATCTTCATGGTTATAACTCTCATGACATGTCTACTAAGGAAAATGTGGAATTTGTCTAGGATAAAAGATGCTAAGAGAGCTTTGATAGGCTAAAAGCAATGTTTACAGAAGCCCCAATCCTACCACAACTAGAACCAAGGAAAGAGTTTGTCATTTATAGTGATGCTTCATATAATTGGCTTAGGTGTGTACTGATGCAAGATTAGAAAGTAGTGGCTTATGCATCTAGATAGCTAAAACACCATGAGAGGAATTATCCCACAAATGACTTGGAATTAGCAATAATTATCTTCACCTTGAAAGTCTAGAGGCACTACTTATATAGTGAAAGGCGTTATATTTAAATAAATAATAAAAGCCTCAAATATTTGCCTACTCAGAAAGAATTGAAGTTGAGGCAATGCAGATGGATGGAGCTGATTAAAGACTATGATTACCTAATTGATTACCATCCTAGTAAGGTGAATATAGTGGTAGATGTATTAAATTGAAAGCTACTATGTAACCTAAAAGCAATAAGTGTCTAGTTACAATGTCAAGAAGATGGAGCCTTAATGGCTGAACTGCCGGTGAAACTTGACTTGATGTAATAGGTAGAAGAAACATAGTAAATAGATAAACATCTTTAACATATAATAAGCTCAATCCAAAAGGGAAAATTGATTGAACATGAGATTAAAGCATACGAATGCCTATAGTACCATGACAGACTATGTGTACCTAGAAGAGAGGACATCAAGAGGTAGATGTTGTAAGAAGCACATAATACCTTATATGCCATGCATCTAGGAAGCATGAAAATACATTAAGACCTAAAACCCCATTATTGGTAGGTAGGAATGAAAAAGGGACATAGCTGAATATGTGACCAGATGTTTCACTTGCTAGCAAGTGAAAGCTAAACACCAGGTTCCTTCTAGGTTGCTTCACCCTAAAGCAATACTAGAATGGAAATGGCAATGAGTCACCATAGATTTCATTATAAGGTTACCTATGACGATGAACATATGTGATGTAGTATGGGTAATTATGGATAGGTTAACTAAAAGAGCTTACTTTGTACTAGTAAGGATGGATTACTCCCTAAAGAAATTGGCATAGATGTATATTGGTGAAATTATCAAACTACACAGGGTTTTAGCATTTATTATCTCATATTGGGACCTGAGGTTCACATCTAGATTTTAAAAGATGCTATACAATGCCTTGCATACTCAATTGACATTCAGTATAACATTTCACCCATAGATAGACCGTCAATCAGAACGAGTGATCTAGGTGTTGGAGGACATGTTTAGAAGCTATGCAATTGATTTCAAGGGCAATTACGATAGGTTCCTATCACTAGTAAAATTTGCATATAATAATAGTCACTAGGCAAGTTTAGGGATGACACCTTATGAAGCACTATATGAAAGAAAATATAGAACCCTGTTATGCTAGATAGAGTTAGGAGAAACTAAGCAAATAGGACTAAAATTGATCTGAGATGCAAAAGAAAAAGTGAATCATCAGAGATTTGTTAAATACAGCAACAGATAGGTAGAAATCCTATACTGATACGAAAAAAAGCCCATTGAATATGAAGTCGAAGATAAGGTGTTCTTAAAGTTCTCACCATGGAAAAAGATACTCAAATTTGCGAAGAAGGGCAAATTAAACCCTAGATTCATCAGACCATAGGAGGTGGTGGAACGAGTTGGACTACTAGCCTATAGGTTGGCATTACCTCTAAAACTGTAACAAATCCATGATGTATTTCATGTGTCAATGTTGAGAAAGTACATATTAGATCCTTCACATGTGCTTTTAATATAAGAGATATAGATAAAGCTAGACCTATTGTATAAAGAAGAACCAGTATATATCTTAGCCTAAGAAGTAAAAGAATTGCATAATAAGATACTACCATTAGTGAATATGTTTTAGAAGCATCAAGGTTCACAAGAAGTGACATAGGAAAGCAAACTATAGATGAAAGAACAATACCAAAAATTGTTCATATGATGTAAATTTTAAGGGCAACATTTCTTAAGAAAGGAAAGATTGTAATGCCTAAGAATCTCGGTTTCATGAATAGTACTTTTTAAGGCATGAATAGTGTCTACCCGAGCTACGGGGTCGCACCAAAGTGGCTAGAAGGAAGCACTTGTCATAAAAACTTTGGCAAACAAAATAATGATGAAAATGAAATAATTAGAACTTTTAGCAGAACCAATGCATCATTTCAAGCTAATATCTAGTGTATAGTGACCTTAGTTCACATCGTGTTAAGAATTAACAACGATGTGCTCAGATAGACCTAAAAATGGCATACACTGAAGGTCAAAAATTCTAAATAATCCAATGGTAAATGAATTAGAATTTTCTAAGGTCATTTGATATTTAATTTGAATTTCTTAAATATGTAAGTGAATAGTTAACCTAGTTCCCTTTGGAGTGTTAACTTTAGATTTTAAGGGTCCCTTAATGAAGTAGTTCATTAATTTTTAACATAGAAAGCATGATTTTTGGAGACTCTTATAAATATTTTCCATTTTTGAATTTAAAAAGTAAATAGAATTAATATGGGCCATTTGAACACCATGTGGCGTGATTGGGGCCATCCCTTATCTAATATAAATAGTATCATGTATATGCAAGTTTATACTACCAAAATGAGCTTATTTTCCCTTTAAAAATACCAACACCCGATGCCACCCTTTTCTTCTCTCTCCCCTCCATTTTTCTTCTATTTCTCCCTCAAAAAACATTGAAACTTTATGAATATTATATGAAAATCTATCTTTTTGGCACATAGAACCCAATTCCTACTTTGATTTATTGAAAAATAGAGCTTTTAAGGTGAATTTAGAGCTTTGAATGTTTAGGATTTTGAACCCCTAAACTAAAGTGAAGCTTATTTTGAAAACTGAGCATTTTTCTAGGTAACTAGGCGTGCTCTAGATCATGAATATGCTTTCAATTTTGAAATTCGATGTGTATATATTTTTCTAGGAATTTTTCTAATTAATTATGTATTATAGAATTTGGAAATCAAGCCAAGACACGAGAATCAAGGCAAGAAAGAAGGCAATAGGATCAATCTTGAGATAATATAGAGCACCATTACAATTGTATCTGATAAAATATGTGCCTTATTCCATAATTTGCATGATTTTCATAATCGATGCATTTTACGATTTTAATGGGTTTAGGGGTTTGTGTAACCCTAAATTTGTCACTAGGGTATTTTAGGGTTTAAAGAATGATTATAGAACTCATGAAATGGAAAACAGATGAAAAATGAATAAATTACGGAGAATTGAAATTAGTAATAATATGGAATTTTTGGGACATACATGGAATTACTGGAATTGTTAGATAATAAGGAGAAATAGAAATGTAATGGACTAGGACTATTGAAAATGTGTTATTGATAATAATGTGTGTATTAGTGGTTGCATGTAATCAAGCAAATGTGTTGCATGAAATGCATGTATATGTGTGAACATGTGTAATAGCTAAACCACATATACATACGTGTTATTGATAATAATGTGTGATGTAAAGTGATGAACATAATTGGCATGAAATTGGTAAATAAGTATCACAAATGAAATGTTAGTTAGAGGTCATAATCATAAAATGATATGTCAATGACAAATACAAATGACGAATATGTCTTATAATATTAGTTATTTAACATGTATGATATGACATTCATAAGACAATGATTATAAGCAATGTGAGTATCAATTATAAGAATAAAATAAGAGATGGCCTATATATGCTAGACAGTATTGGATAGGTTGGTTAGTCAACTAAGGAATGGTAGCTGGTAGTATTATTTACCCCTTACCTAGTATAGTATTGAGACATTTATGGTTAGGAGACCTTTATGTTAAGGAGACCTTCATTGTCAGGAGACCTTCATGGTTTGGAGACATTTGTGGTCAGGATTAGAACCTTTTAGGTCAGTAATTATGATTTATTTAGAGCACTTTACATTCAATTACCCTTTATATGGTGATTACTAGCTAGTGTAGCAACACAGAGGTCCAAAATGTGGACCACTGCATAATGGTCCCCCATTATCTAGTATCAGGTGCATGTCTCACAAATATGGGCTAAACATAAATGATATTAATGAAACACAAATATACAAAATGTATACGATAGTTGTATGTGACCATTAAGCAAAAGACTCGAGAATAAACATGTATGTCCTAGCTCATTAGCATTAATGAATGTAATAAATAGTAAGAGTAATAAACACATAGAACTCAATACACATAAGTAATAATAATAACACAACTGAGGTAAGTTAACTAGAGATAACACATGCAAGAGGTAATATAGAGATTAAATATATAAATGATTAATTAGAGTGCATGATTATCATAAATGTATGACATAATGTGTGCATGTTTTATTGAATACACCACTAATCATATTGCTTAGCATATCATAGTTTCTTGCATAGGCAGTAGATAGATCTAGCTATAGTCTAAGCCTCAAGTGATAGCAATGTAGTGCTACTCGAACAAACTCACCTTGGTATAACATGTTTTTCTTTCTATGTGTAGAGTATTAGTATTTATGGCAATCATATGTACATATGTAAGAAGTGGGTCTAGTATAGTTACATATATATATAACCTCTTCTAGACACTTTGTTCATGTAATCTAATAGATAGTATTAGTAGTACATTACTATTATGTGATGATGCATGTTTAGTATAGAATGATATTGAGCTTGAGATACTAATTGTGTTTGAATCATGATTATTGATGTGCATGTTGACCGATGATGATGAAGGGTTAAAAGGACCTAAATGATAGTGGTTTTGTTTAAGATCACTATAAAAGTGTTATTTCTCTAGGTTTATTTCATGATATGTCACTAGATAGCCATTATGCTGCTAAAATTTTGTTAGATAAAATAATAGAAATATGAATATATGCATTACCTAATATTGGTCTTAAACTACCTATAGGCCTCTAATATTCATTATGTAAGAATATATAGAAAAGGTGGACAAAAGATGGTAAAATAGGTTAACATGTCATCTCCTATTTGGACTTGTAATAGTACGAGTAAGAGGTGCCACAATATGCCATCTCTCATTCAGATCTAGCTACTGGGTTAGCTGAAGGTTGTCATTACTCAATTATATATATAGATCCTATTATGGTTTGTAAATATTATTAACAAGCCTTTGATTTTGATGACTATAGAATACATAACTTGTATATGCATGTGTAGATCTAATGATGTGATGATAAAGATAGTTGTATATGATGCAGTTGATATGAGAATTTTGTGGGGATTTAGAACGATCTATTTGAGATGTGATTTTAATGAGCATATTATAGAAATGTCCTTTTGAAGGTTTAAATTTTTGGTTTTTCACTTGAGCATCTATTATGCTACTGGATTTTTGTTAAGTAATGACCTATAACTGATTGGTTAAAACAAACCCATATGCATGTCAATAAAGTTTAACTTACATAATTAAATGAAAGGTTTTGAGAAGATAATGAGACGGTAACATGATATCTCTTATTTGGGTCCTGTGGTGGGTCGAGTATAGCGTGTCACTTTAGCTTTTATCAAAGCAGGTTTAGGTGTTCCTAGGTGTAGGATACATTAGTGCCACATGACGAGGTTTTTGTATCATGTAAAGCTACACTATTTGAGGTTGTTAATCTTCTCTTTTTTAGTGAACCAAGATGAGTGAGCATACCCCACCAAGGGATGGGGATAAGGTGGCTAGTCATGCCTTAATAGTTATCTATGAGCCTACGAGTTCAACAAACTCGGTGCCTAGCAATGCTACACGTATGGCATAAGCACAAGCTTAATCAGCATTATAGTAGTAGATTATTAATTTGCTGAAATAGACCATTGCTATAGTTGTTCCACTGCCACCATCACCAGCTCCAGCACAGCTTCTACAACCAACACTATAGAAGACTTACCAAAAAAGGGTCAAGAAGATAGGGGTATTATAATTTGTAGAGATAGTAGAAGATGATGCAATAAAGGTTGAGTATTAGCTAATGGGACAGTTAAGATTCTATAGTAGCTATAAAGTAATCTATAAGAGAACTTGATATGTGCCACTTCTCTCTTACAAGAAAAAGCATTTTATTGGTGAGAGACAATAACTGAATGAAAAGCTACAGTAGATATGACTTGGGAGTTTTTCCTTAAGGAATTTGAGAAGAGGTATATTTCAAAGACTTATCTTGATAAGAAAAAGTAGGAATTCTTGGATCTGAAATGTTGATAGAGATCTATATCTAAGTATGAGAAGGATTTTGCTTTATTAAGTATGTAGGGAAGGGAATTTTTTTATATAAGAATAGAGATGTAAGAGGTTTAAAAAAGGCCTTAATGTAAAGATCCGTATGTACATTGCTACATCTAAGATCAGAGAATTTACCTCTTTAGTGTCTATAACATATGCCATGGAGGAAATGTTGAAAGAGAAAAAAGATACCTTTTAAAATAAAAGACCTTGCACACTAGGGCAAGTTAGTTCAGCCACAGATAAAGGGAAAAGACAGAAAGGCAATCAGGCTCCATAGTAGTCCTAGAGGTAGGGCCAAATACAAAGGACAAGCTAGGGATTCCAATCTAAGCCTAAACCACAGTAGTAAGCCACCAGTGTACATGTGTCTATAGCTAAGAGTGCACCACCTATGTGTAGGACTTATGGCAGAAAACAATAAAGAGTTTGTTGGTAGACCAGGCAGGGAGAGTGCTTTTTATATACATCCCGAGAGTATTATCAGAGGGACTGCCCTAGAAAGAAGTTAATGTCACTCAATTTTAAGCTTTCTCACAGATACATAGTAAAGCCTAGAGGGAGAACAAGAATGATAAAGTTGGTATAAGTTAGAGGATGAGGTCAGAGGCTTGAGCACCTACACGCTATTATGTTATTGGGCCAGAGAGGAAATTGAAACAACTGATATTATTATGGGTACATTCCTTTTATTTGAGCTACCTATTTTAGCATTGATAGACCTATGATCCACTCACTTATACATTAGCACTACAAGAGTATGAAATAGGGTTTTCAAATATGAACTTATGCATATAGACATCAGGGTTTTGTAATTTCATTGGTCTATATGTGATATTTAAAAGAATATATAGAGACTGGCCTTTAGTTGTCCAGGAACATGTAATTTCGGCAGACCTCATTAAGCTCCCATTTCATGAGTTTGATATTATCTTGGGCATGGATTGGCTTTCTAAATATTGAGCTATGGTAGATTATAAATTGAATAGGCTCACACTTAAGACAGTTGATCAGAATGTGATAGCAATAGTTGGGGAAAGAAATTCTTTGCCTAATGTCCTTTCAGTAGTGATAGCAAGGTGAATGACAAGGTGTGAAGCATATTTGGCCCATATGGTTGACACTACTAAGGTTGAATTAAGTCTCAGCTAAATAATAGTCGTAGCAAAATTCATATATGTATTCCTAAATAAATTTGTTAGATTACCTCTAAGGCATGAGGTTGACTTTAAAATTGAAGTGTACCCTAGTACAACACCTGTTTCCATCACTTTATATTGATTGGTAACTGTAGAATTGAAAGAACTAAAGGTGCAATTGTAAGAATTATTGGATAAAGGCTTTATTAGACTGAATGTCTCACCATAGGGAGAACTAATACTATTTGTGCAACAAAAGGATAGGTTAATTTGGCTATGTATTGATTATAGACAACTTAACATAGTGAATGTGAAAAATGAATACCTATTGACAAGGATTGATGATCCTTCTGATCAATTGAGAGGTGCTAGTGTATTAACAAAGATTGAATTGAGATCAGGGTATCACCTACTGAGAATTAAAGAGTATGATATTTCAAAGATGACTTTTTATACTAGATACGGACATTATAAAATCTTGGCGATGCCATTTTGACTCACTAATGCTCCTGTAGCATTTATAAATTTAATGAATTAGATTTTAAAGTTGTATTTAGATTAGTTTGTTATGGTTTCCACTAATGATATGTTAGTGTGTTCCAAAATCAAGGAGGAACATGAGTAACACTTGAGGTTAGTTTTGTAGGCTCTAAGAGAGAAATAGTTGTATGCCAAAATGAGCAAGTGTGAGCTTTGGCTAAATTAAGTAGCATGCTTAAGACATCAGTTATGGGTACCAGAGTATACCTAAGAAAGATTAAAGTAGTGTTAGAATGGACACCCCTTAGAAATGTGATAGAGATTCAAAGCTTTTTGTAATTGGTTGGTAATTATAGGAGATTTGTTAAGGGATTCTCTATGATTGTAGCACCGATGTGAAGATTACTTTGTAAAGATGTGAAATTTTTATGGGATGATAAATGCCAAAAGAGCTTTGATAAGTTGAAGGCTATGTTGATTAAAACTCCCATCCTTACATAACCTAAGTCAGGGGAAGGATTTTGTGATATATCATGATACATCACATTGTGGACTTTGATGTGTACTGATGCAAGATAGAAAGGTTGTAGCATATGCCTCAAGGCAACTAAAACCACAAGAATAGAACTACCCGATGCATGACTTAGAGTTAGCTGCCATTATTTTTACACTGACTACAAGAGTTTAAAATACCTTCTTACATAAAAAGAGTTGAATCTAAGGCAGTGATGATAAATGGAACTGATAAAAGACTATGATTGTCTAATTGACTACCATTTATGAAATGCTAATGTGGTAGCCAATGATTTAAGTTATAAGTTCATAGCTACCATGAAAGCAATGAATTCCAAGTTCTAGCACAATAAAGAGGATACAAAATTAGCCGAGTTAAAAGTAAAATCTAATTTTAATTCAGCAAGTAAAAGAAGCTTAGACTCAAGACAACTATCTCATGCAAATAATAAGTCAAGTCAAAGAGGGAAAGACTATAAAATTTGAGAACAAAGCAGATGGGTACCTGTATTATCATGGTAGGCTATGTGTACTTGAGGTAGAAGGGATCAAAACACGAATTCTATGAGAAGCACGTGATACTCTTTATACAATGCACCTTAGGAGCACAAAGATGTATCTTAATTTGAAACCATATTATTGGTGGCAAGGAATAAAGTGAGATATGGTTGAACACATAGCTCAATGCTTCATATGCTAGTAAGTGAAAGCTAAACATCAAGTTCCTTCTGGATTCCCTCAACCCATAGCAATGCTAAAATGGTAATAGGAGAAAGTTAGCAAAGATTTTGTGATGGCACTACCTATAACTAGGATTAAATGTGATATTGTATGGTTAATTATGGATTGACTAACTAAGAAAGCACACTTTATCCCAGTCATAATGGACTATTCCTTATAAAAGCTAGCATAGTTATACATAAAAGTGATTGCGAGATTGTATGGTGCACTGCTTGCCATTATATATGATCAAGATCTTAGATTCACTTTTAGAATCTAAAAGAAATTTTAAGATGCTTTAGGTACATGTCTTACCTTTAGTACTACTTTCCATTCCAGATAGATAGGCAATCAGAGCAGGTTATACAAATAATAAAACATATGATATAGAGTTGTGTCCTAAAGTTCAAAAGAAACTGGGATTAGTATTTACCTTTAGTTAAGTTTGCATATAATAACAGCCATTAAGCCAGTTTAGGCTTAACTTCTTACGAGGCAATGTATAATAGGAAATGCAAAAACTCCACTTTGTTAGGATGAAGTGGGTAAGAACAAACTCTTAGGACCTAATTTAATCAGAAATTCTAAGGAGAAGGTCAAAATTTTCAAAGAAAGGTTAAAAGTTGCTTCAGATCAACATAAGTCATATGCTGACCTAAAGTAAAATGACATTAAATATGAAGTTGCCAAAAAAGTGTTTCTCAAAGTATTGCCATGGAAGAAGATGCTTCTATTTTGCAAAAAGGGTAAGCTGAGTTTAAGATTTATCGATCCATATAAGGTTGTAGGACATATAGGCTTGGTAGCTTATCGGCTAGCCTTGCCATAAGAGTTGCAACAAATTCATGATGTATTTAATGTATCCATGTTGAGGTGATATAGATCTAATCCTTCTCATGTCATATCAATTGACGAAACTCAATTACAACTAGATTTGATGTATGAAGAGGAACCAATGGAAATTTTTGCAAGGTAAGTCAAGGAATCAAGAAATAATACAGTATCATTAGTGGAAGTGTTATAGAGGCACCATAAGAATAAAGAGGCTACCCGGGATAGTGAGGAGTAGATGAAGACTCAGTATCCTCACTTATTTTCACTAGGTACAATTTAAGGATGAAATTTCTTAAAAGGGGAAGGAATTATAATGCTAAAAAACCCCCGACTTCATGAATAGTACTTCCCAAGGTGTGAATAATATTTCTTAAGTCATCGGGTCACATTGTGGTGGATAAAGGGGGAGTACTAGTCATAGAACTAAGATGGGTAAAATAATGATGAAAATGAAGTTATTAACAATAACCACTTAACTAATAAAATTTTTCATCGCAAGAACAATTGAATAGTGATATGAGGTTTCATTGAATTTGAAAATGGTTGGGATGTGCTTGGACTGACACAAAAATAGCATGACCTAAAGATTAATATTTTATTTAAATTTCTTAAAAATGTGAGGGAATAGTTAATTGAGTTCCCATTGGCTTTTGGACCTATGATTTTAAGGTTCTATAAATTGAGAATTTTTGTAATTTTTGGCATTCAAAATAAATGATTTTTAAAGCCTTGA
>CANXYI010124439.1:0-14008 GCA_948208565.1 Hura crepitans
TATTTGGAAAGCTATAGCTGTAATTCTTATCCTTTAGCTGTAATTTTTATCCTTTCCTAATTAGGCTATAATTAATTCTATCCTAATTAGGCTTAGAATTTTCTATATAAATAGCCATGTACATGAGATGTAAAAGACACAGAGAAATACTAGAAATTCTTTTTCAAAAATTCTACAATAAGGCATGTACAATGTTGTCATTCACCCTCTTCTTTTAAAAGCATATTCTAATCCTAGCAGCTTAGGGACACCTCTCTGTTGGAGGCAAGTATGCAACCTTTGTTCCAGCAAGTGTTTTATACTCTATTGGTCTGTATTCTTGTTCATTCTCATCACAGAATCGCTGGCTTTGATACTAGTTGTTAGGATTAGATCCTAACTTAGATGAACTTAGAAGATTTTCTGGTTAAATCCAGAATATAATAAGAAGATTTTTGAGATGAGATAATCAAAGAAGAACAAGAAGACAGATTAAGAGATTTGAGAGAGAAGAGTGAAATTCTCAATTGATGATAATTGGTTCCAACACTAGAGGAACGTTACATAATAAAATTCTCTTTCTTTATCATCAATCGAATCATTGCTCGCGACCAAGGATTCTATTTTATCATCAATCCAATCACCGAAGTAACGTAATATGCTGACCTGTACTACAGATGAAAGCAGGCAATCCCTTTGATTATTCTTTTCCTTGCCACAGCTGGCTTTTCTACATCTGGCTAACTTTGTCCCCTAGCTAGAATATCAGAAAACTAACTTTTACCCCTTTACAGCTTTACATTTATATTTAACAGAACTCAAAGATCCCTTTTCTAGGGGTATGGATCTGGTACCCTGTCGGGTGTTGGCTACCAATATTCCCTTGGTTTGTTGCATTGGTATTTTATTTTACCTGCAAATCCTGAACACTGTTGCTGCTTTCATTACCGGTCTTTTCTTTTAGTTGACAAAATTTATGAAATCAATGTGCTCTGCAACGTGAAAGGTTTTGTTTGGTCTTTAATTCTAAGTAAGGTGGATTTGGCCAATAAAATATATTTTTTTTTCTAATACTAACATGTCATGTTGTACAAGTAGAGGAAATCTCATCTTTGCTTGTGTTTACAGTGGACCATTGCGAAATGCTTTATATGGTTGGGGCATTTCCATTATGATTGAGTCTTTTGCAGGTATAAGATGGAGATCATTGAATGTGATAACTGAGCCTAAGTTTTGGGGATCACACTTTCATTGTGGTGATATGGAGCATTTGTTGGACAGAAATGCTTGCATTCCAAAATAAAATTTTGATTTGCTGTGGCTGTTTATCTAGCCTCTATGTGGGCTCTTGCTTTGGGGACTTTCAAAGTAGTCACTTTGAATGTTATCCTGGAGGACTGGTTTACTTAGTTTTTTTCCTTCATGTTTCTCTGTTAATTTTCTTCTTGTCTTGCGTAGCTCAGGAGGTTTTCTTTTCTTTACTCATTGTAAATTCTTTTTTCCTATCTTATACTTTTTTTTTTAACTTGTTTGAACCTATTTGCTTCATTACACTCCAGCTTTAGGAACCAATTTACTCTTGTCATACATATTTTCATACATCAATTCTGGCTTGCTGCTCCTGCTGTTTAAAGTTGACAGATTTTGACTGGCTTGAAATATGTATGGTAAATGTTGCTCGATTAGGTTGCTCAAGTTCCTTCTGATTACTTGACAATCTGCAGTTTTCTCATTTAATTTGAGAAGCCTAGCCAAGTCCTATTATGCATTGTTTGGACTGGCTTTTATACTTGTTTTCTCTGTACTTTATTACTAATTATTTGTGAGTATTACTTGTTAATATAATTGGCTTGGATCTATTGTTTTATCAAGGTGATAGTTGACCTCTCCATGTACAGGTTCCATCAGAATTCAAGGAAGTGATTGATGACACAGTTGTTGCTGCAGTATCTCACGCTTCGCAACTTGTAAATACTTGAGCTTGTTATGGACTTCCTTACAAGTCATATCAAGGACATCCATTTAATTTGTGACAGTGTAGAAGAGTTGGCAAAATTCGTATAGGCTACATTCATAACCAATTAGGTTCAAAATTCCAGCACAGTCCTTCTAACTGGTAAAGGCACAGCATAACGGGTTTAAGGTTCAACTAAGGTTGCTGGGAAAATTAAATATTACTGAACTTATTGACAATTATGAGAAAATAAAATAAAATAACAATAAGAGACCTTTATCTTGATTATCTATTTTATTAGAGCTTAATAACATTTAAAGCTATACTCTTTCCGTTCCACCAAATTGTCGTTATTTTGCTTGCACAAATATTAAGGTAATAATAATTATTAAGGTAATAATGGATTTTTCTTAATCTTACAAAAATTTACTTTGATGAGTCCAAAATGCCCCCTTATTTTGGGCACCCATAGTAATTATGAACTTATGGCTAATATGTGTAAAAAAGGAGAAGTGTTAATGAAGATATTAATGTAGTATTGATAACAATAAGGAAAAAAATGGAATAAATGCATTAAATTTTGTCTTGATTTTATAATGTGAATGAATTCTTTTTTTCTTCTAAAATTGACAATTCAATGGAACGAGGGAGTAATAAATTATCATAGTAATTATTGCTAAGTTTTGACGAAATAAACAGTACTTTGATAAATAATTTTACATTGTGTTTTTTCCAGTATTTATGGAAAATAAATATCTAAGATTGTCTTTACGTAGTTATTTTATATTTTATTTCATTTCAAATATTTATAAATATATACATGTAACTTCTATTGAAAAAAAAGATATTTCATTCAAAGGCCTAGCTAGGTTTAAAAATGTAGATATTGACTCGGTAATCATGCAAGTATTGATGTAAAATAAGTATTGAAGATGCTTGTCTTTTAGTCTTTATATTTATATTTTATTTCATTCAAATATTGGTAAAGAAATATATGTTAACTTCTAAATTGAAAAAAGTGAGATTTCAATTCAAAGGCCTAGCTGGGTTCAAAAAATGATGACATTAACTCATACATTATGGGTAATCACATTTTTTGCACAATAATCGTGCTGTCTTTATGATGCAATGCATTCTGTAATTTTTGTAAGTTGAACATTAAATTAATCATTGTGTCTAGGTACGGATTGAGGCTGCTTTAACATTGCGTGTGGTGGTAGAAGTTGATCCTACTTCTTTTGGTGGTTTGATTTCCTATGGAGTAACCACACTAAGTGCTTTGAGAGAAAATGTCTCGTTTGAAAAGGTATTTGAGAACTTCTCTAGTTTGTAAATACAAAAGTTTGTTTATTCTATCCTGCTAAGACTCTAGGAATGACCTGTTCCTCTTGATGAGCTGTTTGATGAGTAGTTGGCATTTATTTTTCAAGTTCTATAGTTTATCTTTATGCAAAAAATATTGTGTTTCAAAGTTTATAATTCACTATGCAGGTTGTTTTGCTTTGGGTGGGCTAATAATAAGTAGATGACTAACCTTATTTAGAAAATGGACCACCAGTATTTTGAAAACACCCTTTTAGAAATGGTGGTTCATTCATCAGTCATTTTGTAATAAAGTTACATTTGGATAATATTTAAAACTTTTCCATATTGTTACTAAAACCTAAATAGTAAATCCTTTTTTTGCCTTTTCTAATATCCTTGTTCTTAGTCACATTTATCTTTCCTGCATCCTGTCGATTTCACAATTGTTTTCTGGGTACTGAAATTAATATTTCCTAGTATCTTTGTGATTAATGCTTTTTAAGCACTTATAGTTGGAATCACTTTGCAATTAGACTGGTTACTCAATTAATATTCGCAATTATTTTTTGCATTAATACTTTTCAAGTGGTTGTAGTCGAAGTTATCATACTTAGAGTTACTTCAATTATAGCATCTTTGTCTAGTTCTTTCCTTCGTAAGTGCAAAAGAAGGTCTCCTGCACTCTAGAGTAGAAATTGGCTTTAAACCAATAGAAAAAGTCTCCTTTCATTACAAAGAGAATGGCGCATATATTTTTCTTCATAACGTGGAAGTCTTGTGCTTTATAATGCTGTTTTTCAACAGTCATTTTTTGTTCTTTACTTTTTGCAGGGAAATAGTTTGAAAGTTGAGCTTGATTCCTTACATGGACAAGCTTCGGTTCTGGCAGCTTTGGTCTCTGTTTCTCCGAAGTTACCTCTTGGTTATCCAGCTAGGTGATGACTCTCTCTCTCTCTCTCTCTCTCTCTCTCTCCTTCTCTACCCACCCTTCGTCCCTCTTCGAGACTTCCTGGTTCTGACAATGTTCTGTTTCTATCTCAACTTGGCAACTTCTAGAGACTGGGGAGGCTTTTAGCAGAAGCACCTGAGAAAATATTGCAAATTGCTTTTGTTGTGTTCCTCCAATTGTGGACTGGAACACTGGGCAATGAATCAGGAATTTATTGAGCTCGTCATAGGGAGTTTGTACCTTTGAGCTCATCTAAAGGAGCAAGAACTTTGGACTCCTTAGAGGGAGACCCAAATCTCTTAGGCTTTTGATGATTTTTCTGCTTATATATTTCTGTATTTTTAGGTAGGGCTTACATGATGTCAAAATAGAAAATAGGAAAACTCATAGGAAAACCTTAACTAAGGACTAAATAACATTTCCTAATTACACAAAATCTCATGATTATGAAAATAACTAAAATTATAATTTTTAATTTCTAATTGGCCTTTTGTGCATCTTTTTTATGGCTACTGCATCTGTATCATTTCTCCCCTTCTGATAAGCTTGTCATCATACTCATGACATCTCTAAGATCATACTACTCCTTCAAATGATGGATACAATTCCAAATATGTTGTAACCATGTTGGCTCCTGAAATAAATCAAGAACTTCGTCCAATAGCTAGTCCAGCTTACTACTTAACTTTGTTAATTCTTGTATCAAGTGAACTTGTGGTCTATTAGAGGTTTGTTTTCTTCGTAAGAAGGTGTCCTGCCCAACTAAAGACTCATAGGATAGGAGATAAAATCCCATAAAGGTATTGAAAATTGAGGTGATCAGCTTCTTGTACTCGAATTTGTGGCTGTTTGACCTAAAGTCAATGCCCAATGGATCCTCAAACCACTCAAAGGTTCGCAAGCTTAGGAAATTGATGCCCAACTCCATTTCCTATTGCAACTCCAGCCCCTCCCCGATTTTGTTAATTCGATTGTCATAGGTATTGTAGGTAATCAAGCTATTGTTAATTTCTCTATTAAGGCTTCTATTAATTCCATTGATGAGCGCTTTCCATTGTTGTGCTATTTGTTTTAGTTGAGCCTCCCTGTTGGATTCCATTTTGCATGTCAAAACTTGCTGTCGTTGCGGCATAAACTTCTTGTAAAAGAACCTATCATTCAAGTAGTTGTCACCCATGGTGTATGGCATTGGTACCAGTTGTTATGTTCCCAAATTGTAGATCGGAACACCAGGCGATGAGTTAGGAATTTATCAAGCTCGTCAAATGGAGCAAGAATCTTAGGACTTCTTAGGGAAAGATCTAAATCTTTTAGGCTTTTGATAATTTCTGGTTATTTATTTATGTATTTTATTGCTCTTTAAATAGAGCTTACATAATGTCAAAACAGAAAATAGGATAACCTGAAACTAATGACTAAATAAAATTTCCTAATTGAATAAATTCTCATAATTATCAAAATAACTAAAAATGTATTTATTAATTTCTGCTGGTCTACTTTCCATTTTTTTCTACGGCTACTGCATCTGCATCACACTTTCAGTCTTGTTTTGAGGATGTGGTTCTTCCATCAAAAGCCTTTTAGGTTTTAATTTGTAAATATGCTATTGATGGGTTTTGGAGAGGAGAGAGAGGCATTAAAATAAACTTCAAGAGAGAAGCATTAACATGAACTTGAAACAGGAAGATAAAAGCAGAACCTGAACAAAAATAGAGCTGCACAAAGTTTACAGCACCTAAAAACATAAATTTCACTCTTAAAGATACAACTTTCTCTGTCTTTTTTGTCTTCATGTTGCTGGAAATAAATTAAGCAACAGAAAATAAGAGGAAAATGATTGAATAAGACAAGAGAAAGAAGGTGAAAGATAACCCCCTCTCTCTCCCCCCTCTTTCCTCTCTCTTCTTCTTCTCTCTCTCTCTCTCTCTCTCCTGCTTTTCATTAAGATTCTTAGGTATTTATGCACGTTAGTAGCTTCCAATGGAGGCTTTGCGCAAATTACAGACTGTTGTAAATTAAACAAAGCTCTAGAACCTCCCCAAAATATCTAATGGCTGTGTCATAATAGAGTTGAATTGGCTGCAGAGAGATTCAGCTCTTTCCATGTTTTCCAGCAGCTATTGATTGGTAATTTGCAAGCGTAACACTGGTCCTTTTGAAATTTCTATTGCACATTTCCATTTCAAATATTTTAATGATCTTTTCAGCTGAAATTTTGGTCAGTCCAAGAGGTTAATCATGCAATGCATTCACAAAAAGTAAGCTCTAGGTTGGAATAAAGTCATTATTTTTCTTGCTGAAATATGAACTGATGCATTGCAAATTCTGATATCTGAATTATATTTTAACATGTTACTTCATAAAATAATTTTCAATAAGAAACAACATTTGGATGCTTTGGTACCTGAATTCTCAGTTTGGTTCATAAAAACATCACTAAAAAGTGTTTCATTAGATACAATTTCAGTTCGATTGTTGAGCACACAGCAATGTGGTTTTTCCTTATATCAGATTCTGGCTATTCTATAAGGCTTCACAACCTTGTTTTTGAACTCAGGTTGCCCAGATCTGTGCTTGAAGTTTCAAAGAAAATGCTTACAGAATCTAGTCGCAACCCTGTGGCTGCAACAGTTGAAAAAGAAGCTGGATGGCTGCTTCTGTCCTCTGTTTTGTCTTCTATGCCAAAGGAGGTATCTGGTTATATATATACTTTTCTATTTTTCCTGGACTCTATATGCACGATGTGGTGATGTTCTTGAAACTTTTAGGGACTGGAAGATGAGGTCTTTGATATTCTTACATTATGGGCTCCGCTTTTTGGTGGAAATCCAGAGGAGGAATTTAAGCAAATAGAAGATTTGACATCAAGGATATGGTAAGCTAAAGGTCAATATTGATTTGGTTTTAGATCAGCATCACTGAAGGAGATCTTTGGCCTAGATGCTTCTTGAAGCTAAGTGATATAATGCACTCACTAGGTAAGGCGAGTAAATTCAGGCAGTTGGCTTTAGTGCTTGAAGCATTAGAACTTGGGGCCTTAGCTATGATGGTATTTTGAGGCCCGCAAATAGTTTAGGGAATTGCTGATGTTTAGAAATTTACTTTATCCCTGGTGTTTCATCTTTTAATAACTTCGCACTCTTTCTGAATGCTAGCTGGGTACTTGTGCCTGTTTATCATTTAGAAGAGTTATGATGGAAGCACTTTACCTTCCATAATTTTTCTTTTACTAATTTTTAGTTGTCCAATTTGTTTCCTGATCTAGCTCTTTTTCAGTCTCCATTATCTTTGACTTTTCTTTCCCTCATTTGTAGTGTGTGGTCTGCTGCTGTTGATGCACTTACGGCCTTTATAAAGTGCTTTGTTTCTCCCAATGCTGTGAACAACAGGGTCCTACTTCAACCAATAATTGTATACCTAAATAGGTAGAGTTTTATTATGTCTGTTCCTCCATCTTCTCAACCCAGCATGGTGTCAAATGATTTTAAATAATATCAACAAATGTTTACACTATTGAGAGTTTCTGTATTTATTTGAGAGCAGCGCATTGTCCTATGTACTACGGTTACAAAGCAAAGAACTATCAAATATTCAGCCATCAATTGACATATTCGTCATCAGAACATTGGTTGCTTATCAGTCTCTTCCTGATCCAATGACATATAAAAGTGAACATCCTCGGATTATTCAATTATGTACTATTCCTTATAGGTAACTGTTTCCATATACTCATTTTGTGATAGTTTCTTCCAAAGTTTCTTTGTTAGTTTACTGTCAGTCTGCAAATTTGTGTTCATGTGCAAGAATTTCTAACTTGTGCATACCCATGAATTCATTGTATGACTGACTTGCTATCCATTCTTTTTTGTTTGGTCATGTAAAAAGAGATGCCTCTAGATGCGAGGAAAGCTCATGCTTGAGGTTGCTGCTTGACAAAAGAGACGCATGTTTGGGTCCTTGGATTCCTGGAAGGTGTCTACTTCTCATTCTTCTTGAAGCAATTTAGACAACTTGTGTCATTTCTGTTGATTATGCATTATTACCATTGGGTTGGCTGGAAAGTAGGATTGAGCCACTACGACTTTAGGCATTTAGCTACAAATTGTCATATTTTCTTTTTTATATGCTATTTCCTTTCAGGAAGTTCAAGCTTTTTTTTTTTTTGTTTCTTCTTTGTCCCTTTAACTTAACAATTCAGTTTCTTGTTGATATCTTCAATCAGAGATTGGTTTGAAGATGAACTTCGGGCTTTTCAAGGTGGAAAAGATGGCCTTATGCCTTGCGTATGGGAGAATGAAGTATCAAGCTTTCCTCAAGTAATAACTGATTCTTGTCAGTTGATGTTTTCTCAACATTGAACCGGATATTCTGTTCATGGTCATTAAATGGAAAAAATACTCCTTTGTTTCTCTTTCTATCCACCAGGAGAAAGGCATTACACTCTTAATCAATCTACCTTTTGTAAATTTCTTTCCAGCTGTGTGATACTCTCTGCATCTTGATGACACCTTTTAAGTGCCACTCAGCTTTCAGAGAACACTTATCTATTGCGTTTCTATGTGATTTTGGCTGTTTTGCGCGAGTGGTGCGTGCATGCTTTTGTGGATGTGCAGCATATATAAGCATGCATGTATACAATATACACATCCCAGCGAATGCATTTCTTTTGCATTATCCGTTCAATTCATTTTCTGTTGTTTTTTTTTCTTTTTTCTTTTTTTTCATATGAGAAAGAAAGAATGAACTTTTGTTGGAATAGTAGAAAGTACTAAAACTTCAAGGATGACTGCCCCATAAAGTTGAAAGATGCATAAATATACTTAGTGGGCTTCGCTGAAACAGATTGCCATGCTGACATCAGGCAAAACACCTTGTCCTGTAATATTTAAGGATAAGATTTAGTTTTTAAATGCATGTGTTTTTTTTTCCATTTAACACTCCATGATGCTGCAAAGATGACACGAGTCCAAAGTCCTAAGCATTTTCATGCACCTCATTCTCTCCATTTTAAACCCACAGAAGTCTTTAGGACTCTATTGTTGCATGTTTAGATGCTTTTTCATTACTGCTGTTTTAACTGTTGTTTATCTTCTTTGGTTTTCTTAAATCCTACACTAAGTATTATGTATGTTCTTGAAGCCGGAAACAATAAACAAGACCTTGGTGAACCAGATGCTCATGTGTTTTGGAATCATTTTTGCTTCTCAGGTATGGAAGTTGAATGTATGTTTTTCATGTTTTTAGTGGACAAGTAGGATATCCAACAATTCTTGCTTTCTTTTGATTTTGTACACAGGATAGTAGTGGGATGCTGCAGCTTCTAGGAATTATAGAGCAGTGTCTGAAATCTGGGAAGAGGCAAACATGGCATGTGGCCAGTCTTACAAATATATGTGTGGGGTTACTTGCTGGTCTGAAGGTGCTTGCTAACCTTCTTTGACCTGCTTAACGCTATATTTATAGGGTTTGAGCATTATCTCTGATTGCACTTTCCCCTTAGGCTTTGACTGCTTTACGTCCTCAACCTCTAGGATCTGAGATATTAAATACAGTACAAGCTGTATTTCAGGTACTGAATTTTTAGTTGGATATATATTGTGCTCCCTGCTGTAACCTCTGTTATTTCTTCCGTGATAAGATATCTTCTATAAATTAAAATCTTTTACTGATTAGAAATCACCTTGTGTTTCCATTTATTATTTTTTTTTCAACAGAGTATTCTGGCAGAGGGAGACATCTGTACATCATCCCAATGTAGAGCTTCAGCAGAAGGTCTTGGTCTTCTAGCTCGCCTTGGAAATGATGTGTTCACAGCCAGAATGGTTAGCTACACATTGTGATGTCTGAGCTACTGTTTTATTCATTTTTAATGTATTTTAGATGCAAACATGCGATGTCTCTAATTGATAGTGAAATTTTCATTTGATGTCAAACAAAGATGCTATACTTTATTGATCTGCCAATGTGGTTGATCTGTCAAATATATGTGATACCTCTTTCTGGGTTTAAGTGTTTATCCGTTAGTTCTGATTCACCTTGTCTTGCTCTCTGTTTCTCCCTAATATGATGAGAAACAGACTAGGTTGCTTCTTGGTGACCTCACTGGGGCAACTGACTCAAACTATGCAGGATCAATTGCTTTTGCCCTTGGATGCATTCATCACAGGTGAGATAGCAGATACTCTAAATCTTTAAACCTTGCTCTTGATTCTCAGACATTCATAGGCATGCTCAAAATTTTTGAATTTTGTTTTTTATAATTAGATAGTGCATATGACTGAAGACTTGCTTTTTGATTAGTTTGTTTTAGTTAAAAAAGTCAAAAACATTTCAAGTGCACCATATCAAAGAGAAACTAGATGTTTAACAGATCTTTTTCATTCCTCCTCCACATCTGAAATTGAATTTGTAGAGTGTTTTTGTTGTGTTTAACCATTATATTAAAAATATATAGCCTTAAAGGTCTCTTTTTTTCATTTACCTTTTTTTTTTTTTTTACGAGTATGAGAAACAGATCACAGCATAGTTTTATGATTTAAAATCTGTATGCAAAATTTGGTTTCTATCAAAAAGAGTGCACTTAAAGGCACTAATCATAATTTATGAATTATAAGGTACTGTTCAGCCTTTGATTACCTCATTAAGTATGTACTAGTGGATTTTTTAGATAAGCTCTTAACAGAAAGATGATTTAAAGATGATTTTGCTGATGGAATTGGACTTCGAGGGCTATTTAATTGACTTCTGATGATACAAGGATGAAAATACAAAATATCTCCAAATGTTGGGTGGGAGGCGGAGTAATGTGCTCCATTTGTTATTTCTTAATACTATATCTTGTTTTCATATTATTTTAGTTTCTGCACTTGTTTGTTGATGTATTACTTGTTTTATAATACCTTCTTTTATAGATTGACAATCATAGGTGTACATAGTGTGCAACATCCTGCTGGCTTGTATACTTGTTATAGTTAAAAAGTAAAAATGAGTTGATACTATTGGACGGCTTTTTGTTATTCATGAAAGCATCTATGGATTCCATAGTATGAAGTTTGTGTTGGTGGAGTAGTATTCCTTGCTTTGTTAAAGACATTGTGCAATACTGCACCCCTTTCTGATGAACTGTTTTTCTTGGTAAAGAAATCGCTTCTTGTTAGCTGCTTTCTTTAAGCCATGTGAATTCTAATATTGATGCGAAGCTGTTAAATGATTGGCTTGGTTCCTTGTGCTTTCGTTGATGGTACTGATTGATGCAAAAGCTGTATTCATGGCATTTTTCTGCTTAGTTTCTTGTCTAATTATCATTTTTATTTTCAGTGCTGGAGGAATGGCTCTGTCAAGTTTAGTGCCTCCCACTGTGAGCTCAATATCGTCATTGGCTAAAAGTACAATCACAAGTTTGCAGGTCTGGTCTTTGCATGGACTTCTTCTGACCATTGAGGCTTCTGGATTATCATATGTATCTCATGTCCAGGTATCTGCATTCATATCAATTGTACTGGGTTCAATTTTCCTTATTGTTGTATTTGCCTTTTTTTTTTTGCTCACTTGTTTTATATTTGTATTTTTATAAAACAAAAGGGAAAAAAATTGTATTGAGAATAGATAATAGGAAAGTGTGCCATGTTCAATGGAGAACAAGTAATCTCTTCCATGCACCTCAGCAAAAAAATATAAAAAAGGAACATGTTAAGCAGTTGTTAGGAACTTAGTTCCTAACTGTGGGTTTAAGTTGCAGAAAATAGAATTTTAGGAAGAACAGAGGGAAACAGAGAGGGAGAATTAGAGAAGAAGATAGGAAGAGAGAAGATTAGGAGAGACAAAATAAGATGATTCCAAAAGGAAAATGTATTACATATATAGCGGCAGATTACAGCTCAGCACATGAGCAAGCTCACACGATATCTGCCAGCATCAGTTACTGAAGAATTTGAGACAGAAAAATAATTCTTTTCTGTTGTGTATTAAAATAATTACTGTACAAGGTATTTATACAGATTTCCTACAACTAATTAGGAAATATACAGCTAGCCTCTAATAATTACAGAATAATCAGAATAATTATAGAATCAACTAATTAAGGTAATATATCAAAATAGTCAACACTCCCCCTCAAGTTGGTGCAAAGATATCACACATGCCCAACTTGCAAATCAAAGTATGAAAGGATCGATTGTTGAGTACTTTTGTAAAAACATCTGCTAGTTGTTTATTTGAACTCACATGAAATAAACTCAAGACACCACTTGTCAATTTCTCTTTAATGAAGTGTCGATCAATCTCCATGTGTTTTGTTCGGTCGTGCTAAACAGGATTACGGGCAATACTAATGGCTGCCTTGTTATCACAACACAAAGAGAGTTTATCTCCTTTGGATAATTTTAATTCTTCTAATAACTTTTTCAGCCATAAAAGTTCACAAACTTCTTGAGTCATAGCTCTATATTCAGCTTTTGCACTTGATCTAGCAACCACATTTTGTTTTTTGCTTCTCCAAGTAACTAAGTTTCCTCCTACAAATGTAGATTTCCTATCATCAGGAGATCCAGCCCAATCTGCGTCTGTAAAAGCTTCTATCTGGAAGTGACCATGTTTTGAGTAAAAAAGACCCTTTCTTGGAATAGACTTCAAATAACGAAAAATACGAAAAACAACATGCATATGAGTTTCTTGAGGATCATGCATGAATTGACTGACCAAGCTAAATGCATATGCAATATCCGGTCTTGTATGTGATAAATAAATTAGTCTCCCAACTAGTCTTTGATATCTGTATTTATCAACAGTCTCTCCAATCCCTGCTTGCATGCTATGGTTGCTTTCAATGGGTGACTGCTGGTTTGCGTCCTAGCATGCCGTCTCATCCAAAAGATCGAGAATATATTTTCTTTGAGAAATGAAGATTCCTTTAGTTGATCTAGCCACTTCAATTCCCAGAAAATACTGTAGCCTCCCAAGTTCCTTGATTTCAAACATATGGGCCAAGAGCTTTTTTAGCCGATCCATTTCTTCTTTATCATCTCCGGTCACTATTATGTCATCAACATAAACAATGAGAATAATGATCTTACCCTTGTGATGTGTTGTAAAGAGAGTATGATCAGTATTGTTTTGATGATATCTGAAAAAAATCATGGCTTTGCTGAATTTATCAAACCAAGCTCTAGGAGATTGTTTCAGTGTCCATACAATGCTTTCTTCAATCTACACACCTTCCCTTGAGTCTTTCCATTATCAAACCCAGGTGGAATTTCCATGTAGACTTCCTTTTCTAGGTCTCCATGTAGGAATGCGTTTTTAACATCAAACTGCTTTAATTCCCAATCAAAATTAGCTACACAGGATAGCAATATTATGATTGTGTTCATTTTGACAACAGGTGTGAAAGTTTCTTGGTAATCCACTCCATAAGTCTGAGTGAATCCTTTAGCTACTAATTTGGCTTTGAGCCTTTCAATTGAGCCATCAACTTTGTGTTTTACTATAAATACCCACTTGCTTCCAACCAACTTCTTGCCTGGAGAGGTGACTAATTCCCAAGTCTCGTTTTTTTCTAAAGCTTTCATTTCTTCTATCATGGCTTCTTTTCATCTAGGATCTTTGAGAGCTTCTTTCCAATCCTGTGGAATAGACACAGAGGAAATAAACAAGATAAAGGCTCTATAGGAGGGAGACAAGGAATCATAGGAAACAAAGTTAGAGATAGAATGTTGTGTACATGACCTAATCCCCTTTCTTTGAGCAATAGGTAAATTCAAATCAAGAGCAGAATTAGAAAATGACTCACCAGATGAGAAGGATTCTTGCAATGTAGGTTTCAT
>CANXYI010124441.1:0-21726 GCA_948208565.1 Hura crepitans
TTTTTTTTTTTGTGGTGTTTAGTCTATAATATGCAAGCTGATTCACAATTTAGTAGCATTGAAGCTGCCTTTATAATGAAATTTAGTTCAAATTCTAGTTTTGATGATCAGAATGTGGTTACCCTTAGTTCTCATTTGGATGGGACCTACCTAGATGGCTACTTGAAGGTAGCCCAATTGGCTAGATAACAGGTCAGGTAATTGATAAAATACATAGTTAAAGAGTTAAGAGCAGCTTTGAGGATCGGAACCATTACAAAACTACTTAAATGCTAATTACTTTGCTAAATGATTTTTAAAATCATTTGAGTTGTAGGAAGACAGTTGGGTGCAAAATATATTCTTGAGTTTCTTCTTGTGGAATTTATTCTAAATGTAAATAAAACTTACCTTGTGGTTGCATTTTTAGTTGATTCGGAAATGCAAGAATTCTTATATGAAGCATTTAACCTAAGTGTATCAGGAAAAGGATAAGAATATATTATAAGAAGAACCATTGGAGCAAGGAGGCAGGAAAGAGAACAGCAAAATTAGATGCAGATAACAATAAACTGATATGCCTTAATGTTGGTAGGGGTTACAAATGTCATTTTTTTTAGTTAGGTTTTTTTTTTTACCACACATTATGTCACGGAGGCAGTATGTTTTGTGAATATTCCACTGGTCTTTGCTATGGGTCATTCATGGAATGCTAAAGCTTTGGTAGCCTATTACTGAAACTCACAATAGTAATTTTTATATCTTGTTCTTGTTCACCTGAAATAGAGTCCTTTAGAAAAACGGCATTTTTTAAGCTCCTTTAGTATCCTGTTGAAAGATCTATCTTTGTTTTGTACAATGATGACTCATCTAATATATCAACAGATAAAGAGTCTCCTGGGAACCCCAGTCGAGTGGCTTTACTATATCCTTCAGGCATTTAATGTTGGTGATCTTATTCGCTACCAAGAATTGTGCCGTGTGCATAATGCATCCTTGAGGTCTCAGCCAGCATTAGTTGAGAATGAACAGAAGCTGTTGGAAAAGATTAACATCCTTTGTCTGATGGAAATCATCTTTAGGTATCTTTCTTCTTATAATTATCTTTTTTATCTCATTGGATTGTAACGTGCATCTGCTAAGTCTAGAAAATATAGCATTACCTGCATTTCGTGTGATTGAATAAGACGTGCTTCCTTGCAGTCGTCCTTCTGAAGATAGGACTATTCCATTAAGTGTCATTGCTGAGCGAACAAAGCTTTCCATTGAGGATGTGGAGCATCTTCTCATGAAGAGTCTTTCTGTAAGTTTCTTGTTGTGATATTTTGAGTTAATGCTAATTTTTGTCCTTTTTTCATTCTGCATTGAATGGAAGAATAATATTCTCTCACCGTGTTGGAAGGATAATTTTTCTATGATTATTTGACTGCATAAGTTTGTAGCATGACCACTTGATTAAATATGGTGGGAAATGTTATGCATTCATTGTAAGAAAAATAGAAATCAATCATATTTTCTATGGGTTGATTTCTAATTACCGGTGAGAATTGGAAAAAAGGTATTTGGTATATCATGCCACCATAAAAACTGGAGATTAATAGATGGGTAGTTATATGGTTGTGAATGAGAATTTTTAAATTTAGTGTTATTTAGTTACCTTGATGCTATGTCCATGAGCATTCTAATCCATGCGAAACTAGTTGGCATGATTTCTCTGGTGTAATATGGATATACTTTATTTACATTTTATGCTTTCAAAGAGCTAAAAGGATACTGAGTTCCTTGAACTTGTGCACAAAGATTTGTGTCAAGTTTACCTTGTAGTTGCTTTACTAATTTTGATCCTTTAGTTGGGAAGTGATTAACAGACTGGAACCTCCAATAGCAAAAAAGAAACATAAACAGTACTAGGTAATTAAAGTTTAGCCTAGATATAAGCTCTTGTTGGTGTTGCCACCTTCTCGACTAGACGAGGAAGGATTTTCCAAGTATTTGAGGGGAGAAGAAATGCATGGACCAGCAAAATCCCACATGTTTAAGTTCTTCAACTTAAGCAGGGACTGCATTTGCAAGCTATCTAGAATCCTGATTCCTTCACCTTTTTATTCTTTAAAATGAGGTTTAATTCTTTTTAATTTCCTATAGTGAATTTTCTTGAAATAGAGTACATTTTACTTCTGATGAAGTTATTTTAGCGTTAGCATAAAGCAGCATTGCAGCAGTTATGTGCGCTTTTATATTTGTGACTAGAACTGTGGACAGTGGTGTTAACAAATCAAGTTTTTGTGCAGGTCCATCTCATTGAAGGTATAATCGATCAAGTTGATGGAACGGTGCATGTATCATGGGTGCAGCCAAGAGTCCTGGGGACTCCACAGATCAAATCCTTACGAGATAGACTGGACCATTGGTTGGATAAAGTACACACTGCTCTATTATCTATTGAAGCTGAGACACCTGATCTAGTGGCAGTGTGATTCTCTCTTTTGGCTGTTTGACCAAATGAACTTAATTTGGACTGTAACAAATTTCATTATGCAAAAAAATTGTAGGCCACAAAGATCAAGTCATTTGGATAGTTGGGCATACTTTTACTTTGAATTTGTCAATTTTATGTACTCAATACCTCAGTATTCCTTTTTTCTGAATCGGTTTTCTAAATTGAGCATTTTGAATTTCTCAATGTTAAGATAGCATGTGTAAGAGACAGTGTGACTGTAATTATAATTACACTAGTTGCTGCAATTACAGGTGATGTTGAGGCTGCATATAACATCTTAAAGGGGAGAATGTGTAGATTTACACTTGTCCCAGCCCTAGCGAATATATGAAATATCGAAATTAACAATTACAGGATTACCTGGTCTAATCGATAATTAAATAAGAAATCTTCGTTGCCTATACTGTCTGCTTGATGCCAATAGAAAACGAGAATTGGGTTGGATTGTCATCAAGCAACACTATTATCAACGAATCAATGGCTGCACTTAGGTTCGCCTTATTTCTGCTTGCAAACTCTCTACGTTAATTCGTTCACAATCTCTCTTTCTTTCTTTCATATATACTAGTGCGCGCGCGAACTAAATCAAAAGTATCAGCATCAACCAATGTGCCAATGGAACAAGGAATGATTTCTGAACACAAAACTTCCGAAATATCTAGTTTACCCGAGATACAAGAACGCAAGGCAAAAGATGCCCTTTTATTTTCATGCAACTGTCCAGTCAAAACAACCAAAACCTAATGCCACAGCAACAGCAATATCTTAAGCTAATGCAAAACAATCTTTTGAAAAATCTTGCCCAGTTGCTGAAATTCACTCAACCACTGCCAACAAATCGCCAGCTTTGCAAAAGCAGTGCTTCTCATCTGTTCCTAAATCAACCTGCGCAGTTCCAGAAAGCCTGATGAGTTCAACACAAGCAAAAAACAAGTATCTGATGAGTGCAACCCAAGCAAAAAACTAAATACTAAGTAAATGATCATGAAGCATAGAAGTACATCGCTTGAAAGGAAAGCAAAATTTGCTAGCCTGCACATGATAAAATCAACATGCACCAGTTTAGACGGTAACTCAGTTAAGTCATTTCCTCAGTGAATCCCTGGCAATAATGGATGAAGTTATGGCATAATATGCACATGATATTCACTAACATAACAATAACAGCAGCAGACATAATGACATTTACATCCCAGACTTGCCCATGTACCTCTCTCTGTGTATGCATGCATGTGCGCCACACACATTATATATATTTAGGAGCAGAACAAAATGCAAGAACATATAGGTGCAGCTTGTTCCATCATTTAATGTTCAAAAGTGAACAGCCAAAGCAGCAACAACCTTGCCAGAATGAGATTCTGCAAGGTTAAGATGGCATCTATAAAGCATCAAATTTAGAAGCATTCTCAAAGGGTAAGGCTTAAAAACTACCATAAATTCAGGAACATAGCCAACGTACTTGAACAAGTAACATGCATTTGAAGGGAACTCGACCTCTGACTATACAGGTTATAATAACAAAGGTAGTTAAACATAATTTAAAAAATTTCACAATTTTGTGGTTTACCTCGTATGCATTTATGTCCGAGAAAAGAACCTGCAAGAAGCAATTGACCACATAAATGCCAGCAGGAATACATCAAAGAGGACATCTGATACTTACAACATGGATGAATAAAATACGTCCACTAAGATATGTTAGCATTACAAGATACCTTCTTTCCAGCTTCCACTTCAGAAACCTCAGTACCAACAGATAGCACCTGGAAAAAAAAACGTGAACTTTAAGACAATAAAATCAATCTATCTTCGTAAGGAAAAGAATCAGATGCTATTCACCTCCCCCATTAGGTATCGCTCAAATTTCACAGCTGATTTGGGCAATAAAACTCCACCAGTTGATTTCTGTGCCATAAGGATGATTAATCAGTATAACAAGTTACAGTATGAAGATTTTCAAAAGTGACTGTATAATTGTGAAAAGTGAATTGATTTATCTTCCATCAAACAAAAGTTCAGCCATGGTAGACGGTATCAAAACTTAAATTTACAATTTTTTTGAGTTGGTTGTAGCAAGAATTGACTATTTCTTTCCTAATATGTTGCAGGATTTTATATTATAGGAGAATCAACTATTTATTTAACTACCACTACTCTCCAATCATAGCCATGTACAGAAAACAAAGACCAGAATAACCATATTATAGTAAATAGTTCATCAAACAAAATTAGCAAAAAGTTTCAAACAGACTATTTAACAAGCAACGGAGTAGCCTAACAAAGTTTTTTGAAAAAAACAAGTTCAGATTAAACAGGGAATTGAAAAATAATTAAAAGAAACAAAACATGTCGAGCATGTAGTGAACAAACTGTTGAGAGAGAAGAGTATAAAGCATACCTCAGGTAGCTGGTTGAGACGAATAAGGACTCTGTCAGCTTGGGGAACAACCTACAACCCCAACGTTACCCCCACATGTAATTTTATTAGAAACGAAAAGCAAAATCATCTCTGAAATGGAAACTTGAAAACTAAACAACAAATTTTTTTAGCGCATAACGCATTACCTTAGTGGGCTCCCATTTTTTAGCAATTGCATTGATTCTGAGAGAAGTCCTCCGCAATCCTGACGAGCGAAAGAAGAAAACAAGTGAAAAAGATTGTTAGGAAAGAAGAAGAGAGAGGGAGGATGTAATAGAAAGGGAAAAGAACAGACCTAGGAGTCTCTGTTGAGAGAAAGAAGGGGAAGTGATTTTGGCAACGCAGAAGGGTGTCGACACCGCGAGAGATGTAGACATGGAAGCCATGGATAAGGTATACGCAAATTAGAGCTTTCACTTGTCTAGAAGGAGCGTTTTGTTAAACCCTTCTCCTACCATTCGCAATGGCGGGTGTGAAAGCCCAGCCCATATTAAAGGGCCCTGGCTCGACTGCTGGAAGATCAAAACTCTGAGTTGGTGCTTGTATTACTCTTCTTTCCCATTTTCCATTCCCAAAAGATAATTCAAGATTTCAATTTTGTGTAATTATGTTTTTCTTTAATTTTTTATTATGAAAAATGCATTAAATCATTCAATATAATTTTTAAAGTACACGACATACACATATTGTATATACAATAAAAAAAAAATTTGTATTTTAAAATCTAAAATTTAGAAAAATTTTCATTTAATATCCTAATCTTTTACCTACCTATAGTAAAATTTGTCTTTTCAATTAAAATTTTTAATGAGAATTAAATATAATAATAAAAATATTTTAATATGAAAAAACTTTACCTCACATTCTGTGTATATATACACGATTCACGTACGAACTAACATGAGTGGCAACTAAAGAGTATTAGACTTATTCATGAATTGGGCATTTATCCGATTCAGCTCATAAAAATGACAGGTTTGAACATATACTTTTATATATAATCTCAATCCGACCTAAATTCGAATAAAAGCCCATTCTTACAGGGGCTGGGCTTGAATTTTGTAAATAAATCCCAGATTTGGCTCGATCCAACCTGCAATCTATGCAAATATTATGCTATTATTATTAAATAATATTAATTATTTTTTTCCCAGCCACTTTATACTAATAACTTATTATATATTAATTATTGTTAACTTACATAAATTTATACAATTTTTATCGAGTTTAATCATATAAATTCGTAAAATTAAATAAAAAAAAACAAATTAAATGTAATGTAACGAATTAAATGTAATATATTTTACAAACTGGATTTGAACAAAACATAATGCAATTTTTATTAGTCTCTATGATCTTAAAATTTACCACTTAAATTGTAAGTCCGCTTAAATCAGCCTAAGCCCGAATTTGAACGGTCTAATGAAGTGTACTTGGCAAAGTTTTGAATTATAAGACTATCCTGAAACATCTACTCAGTCACGCAGTAGATCACCGATTGACAATCACTAGTCTCCGCTCTCTCGTTTCCTTCATCAGTTATTACAGTAATCTCAAAATATTTGGAACACTGTCTGAATCATCAAAGGGAAAAAAAACACAATTTCACACAAAATCTACGGGCAGAAAAGAAGCTGCGCAATGTGCAACGAAGAAACATAGCCTCAGTGGTAGAAAATGGAATTTTATTCTGCTTGCTACCTTAATTATTTCAATCTTCATCTACCTATATGATTTAAGTTTTGAGAACAATTGACATTTCAAGTTCTGAATAGTGTTGCCTGTAACGCCATTATACATGCATTGTAAACTTGATCCAATGAAGGAGCAAGTACAAAGGTGTCGAAACTAAATCACATCACTTTGTATGAAATGAATCAAGATAAGACATCCATGCAAGAGCCTCGAGGCACTCATCATCTCCAAAAGTATTGCTGTTGTTCTTTTACTATTCTACAGAATTTGATCCTTTCATGCAGTTCACTTGTACCATTTGTCCTTAAATTTTAGGTGCTAATGGGTTCAATTCCAAATTGCCATTTGTGATTGTTATGAGCATTCGAACTAACTCCTGACCTGAGAACTCAGAAAGTAATTCTCAATCTTAACCATTATTCTATAGCCACAGTTTCCTATGTTTTAACAACAACAGCTGGAACCTAGCTGCCATCCTTCCATCCACCGAAGGACCTCCAACATAGAAATACATTTAATATAAATGGTAGATTCACCTGGAATCAAAACAGTAAATGCTAAGAAATAGATTCACTCTAAGACTTTTCCCTTCTTGTCCGCCTAGAGAACACAACGAATACATAATTGCCATCCAGCAACCTAAAGCTGACAAGCTTTAGGAAACCAAATCCCCTCCAGCCCAACATTCATCAAAGAAAAAAAAAGAAACAAAAAAAGAAAGGCAAAATTGTGACATCAAAACATTTCTGTTGACTATCATTAGCAAAATTATTACAACAACCATGCAACAAACAAAAAGAGATAGTCAGTAATTCATTAACTGAGCAAAAGTAAATTCAACAACACTGGAGAATATAAATACGGAACAAAAGAATGACTGATTCTAACACCAAGAACATGGAGGGCCAAAAATCAGTTCTTATTTGGAACATTTCTTATAAGGAAAAGCTCTGGTTGGATCATGAGAAAACTACTAGCAAAAATTGTCAGACCAATAAAGCATTCATTTGACATGAGAATGCTCAATAATTTCATTCATTGATCAAAAAGTAAATCCTGTAACATCTTCAAATACAACACAGAACAAAAGTGCTACAGAAGTTACCCAGCAATCATGGTTCCAATACCTTCCTCAGACATAATCTCATGAAGCAAAGAGTGCTCAACTCGGCCGTCAATGATACTAGCAGTTCTCACACCTTGAGCAAGAGACATTACACAACAATTAACCTTAGGAATCATTCCACCAGCAACCTTCTTCTCTGCTATCATCTTCTTCACTCCTTTTATATCAATCTCCTTCACCAAACTCTTGGGATCCTCTCGGTTCTCGAGTATTCCAGCTACATCAGTCAAAAGAATCAACTTTTCAGCTCCCAAAGCTGCAGCCAACTCTCCAGCCACCGTATCAGCATTGATATTGTAAGATTGACCAGACTCGTCAGCCGCCACAGAAGCAATCACAGGTATATGCCCATTATCAACAAGAGGTTGGAGAATGGTAGGATCAACTCTAGTCACTTCTCCAACAAACCCTAATTGGGCGGAATTGGGGGTGGGGCGAGCCATGAGGAGGCGCCCATCCATGCCAGAGAGACCGACAGCAGTACCACCAGCCTTGTTGATCAGCGAAACCAAGTCCTTATTAACCTTACCCACCAAAACCATGGACACAATCTCCATAGTCTTAGCATCTGTCACACGAAGACCTTCATGAAAAGCAGGCTGAATGTTAAGAAGCTGCAGCCAGTGATTGATCTCTGGGCCACCTCCATGGACAAGAACAGGACGAAGGCCAACGCAAGAAAGCAAAACAAGGTCACTAACCACCGAAGCCTTAAGCTCAGGAACCTTCATAGCGGCGCCGCCATACTTGACAACAATAGTTTTGCCTCTGAATTTCTGGATGTAAGGGAGAGATTCGGACAAAATGTCGACCCGAAATCGACCCGCAGAATCCGATGCGGCTGTTTTGGGGACAGTAGGAGAAGATAAAGAAGTAGCCTTTATGGTGAAAGAAGAGGGGGGAGAAGGCAAGAGGAAACGAAGAGTAGAGGGCTTGAGATTTCTGAGATTTAGAGGTAGGAAAGAGGAAGAAAGGGAAATTTCTGAAGAGGGTAGATGAATGGGTTTCGAAGAAGCCGCCATGTTTCTGAAGTCGTGCTTGGTAGTGTCCCAGGTGCAATTAAGGTTTTCTAAATTTGCCGGCTGGTCAGATTCTTTGTGGGTGATGCCACGCTACAGTTAAGAAAAAAAAAAAATTATGGAATATGCACAAAATATTTAAAATGTAAAACAGACACTTGGCTACGCTATTTCCTATTTATATTTTAGTCATTTATTTAAGAAAATTGACGGTTAAAAGATAAGAAGTTAAAAACCAGAAACCCTCCGTAGAATTGAACTGAATGAATTGCTGCCGCGATCCCGCGGGTCGTGGTTTTGAGCCAACCGCTGGCGCGGAGGGAAGGCCAAACAGAAACCCTCCATAGAATTGAACTGAATGAATTGCGGCCGCGATGCCGCGGGTCGTGGTTTTGAGCCAACCGCTGGCGCGGAGGGAAGGGCAACATCTGCTCTCAGCCTTTCTGGGGACGATTGCATGACACCCGGCAGATGTGTCCTCAGCCAAAAGACTTCAGATGCAATTTGCATTCAAAATTTTGCATTTCATACCAAATATTACTTTTGGTCACGTTCTTCATCGAGGCGAGTGTCAAGATATCCAACATAAAATCCTGGTGAAGTTCGGTCATTAAGAAAAGAGAGTAGGTTGCTTGGACTTGTTGGAAGTACATTACTCTCAGCTGACAAACAGAGCTGCAGTGAGTTGGGAGAATTGCAGCAAATGCGTTAAAAATTTAAAATTGGTAATCCTAATTTCTTTATTTTATTAGTGAATTTCACAAAACAATGGATGTACTCCCAAGTTTTGAAGTGGAATAACAATTTATCTACCCCAGACGGATCCTCCCTTCAATAATAATAAACATCCACATGAAACGATAATTTTCAATTTTCTTAAACATTCTAGGCACAAAATTTCCTAATTCTCAAGGCACCTCGCAATAAATTAAAATTCAATGTTTTCATTTATAGCTTAAATGGATTGACAGTAAATCGTAAAGACAAGCAAACAAGTTTGACACACTAGATGAAATGAGTTGTCTTGCCTATTACTATAACTGGAGTGAAACTCTCGTTTTTAACTATCCAAGATCTTTTGCTTACTTTATTTATTTATTTTTCCATTTTAAAGAAGCTTCACATTATTCATAAATTAATGCTTTTTATTTCAGACAAAAATAAATAAAAAAATAAATAAAATGTAAGAACAGCCATTTCTTTTCCACTTCCCATTTCCAAGTATATTAATTAATCTGAAAGTGAGGTTTTATCAGGGAGAGAACAATTATACACCATCGCCTATTTTTTATACACCAAAGAGATCAAAAACAGATGCTCGATGGTCCTACTTCCTTTCCTCTACACCAAGAAAACAAAAAAATGTCAAACTATAGAAATCAAAGAAAATATTCACCTGATTGATAATATCCAATCAAATGAATAGACAAACCTACAGATACGTCAAATTGTTGTCCCCAAAGCCACCATTGAACCAAAAAAGTTGGAATAAAATCTTCCGCTTATTCATCGTCTTCTGAATCTGCATTTTGTATTAATAGAAGTAAACAACCGAGTTAATTAGAAATTTCTAATAGCTTATAATACAAGTAATCTAAACACGCTTTAATCTATTTCTGAAAATTAAGTTAACTTCTGCTGGTGTTTATAGTCATTGATTTTCGTTTTTTCTTGATAAATGGAAGAATCATATTTCCTTATCTTTAATGGCGAAGAACATTCAAATAAAAAATCAACATAGGATTACAAAAAGGGGAAATACTGCCCATGGCCCCATGTATAGTATAAAACTTTAGCACTGTAGTATTTGAAACGGAAGACTTGTGGCATGGTGGTAGGTAATTGGCATGAAACTATATCAACCTGTATTTTAAGTCTATGCTCGCTAAATTTTGAGTTTTCGTTGTGAAACAAGTTTCTATAATGTCACGCCAGCTCAATCAAGCTCAAACTGTTCAGAACTGAGCCAAGTTTAGCCAAACTATTATTGAACCGCAAGGTAAATAACCCTTGATGTGTAAATGTCACCTTGATTGTTACATATACACAATATTCGGTAATCAAATGGGTCTGCCAACTAGATCTTGCAGGTTCAATGGGTCACTTAGATTGTTACTCATACAGAGATCTCGGTAATCCAATTTACCCACCTAGACAATTTGAAGTTAAAAGCATGCATTTGTGTGTAAATGGCATCTTTTAAAGAATAATTTAGCAGCGGATGTGCACAAATTCCATCATTTCTAATAAAGTATAAAACAATTATAGCAAGCAGCAATAGCACAGAAAAATTTGTAATGCCGAAGACCCCCAAATGGCATAAAATGATGCAAAACATACAGTTAAAAAAAGTTAAAAGCTTACCAGATCTTATATCTTCCCCTACTCTTCCTCTATTTCTCAGCTGTCTCATTATCATTGAGCATATCAGAACCCACCAGTAGATGTGAAATACAAGTAGCATCAACAACATTGTATTGAAAACATAGTATAGTGAAGTAGGGTAAGCCTTTGATAAATCCAAGAAGTCCACAACATCATAGCTGAAAAATGCCACCCGAGAGTATACATGAGCATAAAGAAATAATATCTCACCGAATGTGGTGAAACCAAATCATATACCGTGAGACAAACCTTGAAGTCTTGATTACCCAAAAGGGAAAGAATATTAGTCGCAGTATGACCCATGAGATAGCAAATAATCCAAAACAAATGCTCGCTCCTAGTTCCTGTCCAGAATATTTAAAAACTTTTGCTGCTTCCATAAACACATCACTTGCATCATGCAGGGCAAGGATAATTGAGCCAATACGGAAAAATCTGGAAATGAATATCTAATAAGTGCTCATGTTGGGAAAAAAATAATTAAATTTTGCCAACCGTTAACTCTTAAAAGCTACTATCATCAAGAAAACAAATGAAGGGGCAACAATAGAGCTCCTGAAGGCCCACTTGCTGTCATATAAGAATTTAGGGTATTTTTTGTCATCTTGATCCACAATTACTCAAAAATCTCCATTTAGCACTATCAAATATAACACATTTATGAATCTGCAACAAATTCAGATGAGCATGAAGCTCTTGGAAACACGATTCATGTTATCATCTATGCAGCTAATATTTAGCATGATTAGATGGGAAAAAAAAGTTGTTCTCTTGGCAATCTAAAGCCTTCATGTCAACCAGCAAAAAACCGATCTAACTCAAAAATAAAGAATAAAAAAAAAAAGAGCAGATTCGGCTATGTTGATTAGGAGGAAAGAGAGTTTTAATAAAACAATACAATTAGCCTGAGAGCTAGTAATAATGATCAGAGAAAGCAATGAATAAGAAGTTGCAGAGACACCTTGAACTTGCGCTATCAGAAAAATGTAAAACAAAAACAAAGTTAAAATAGCATCCTTGTGTCTAATGACTCATAATCCAAAATATGTCATGATTAGTATTCAAGTATAATACCTAGTAATGTAAGAGTAGCCAATCAGTATAGCTGTAATAACATGATGAGACATCATTACAGCAAAATCCTTCCTTCTGGTTTCCCACATGAGCAGAGCAGCAATACTGTAGATATAAAACCCACATTCGCACATGTAGAAAAGCTTAAGGGGAAGCCTGACATAAAAAATGACCCAGGTCAGTAAACTCTGATACTTGATGTAACCTTCTTGTCTCAAAAACAATGACTGATGAAACAAGAGCTGCCTGTGTAATTTCAAGCATTAAACAAGAGCATGCTCGATGACTCACAGTAGGGAAAGTATTACCTTGTTATAGCAAAATATGCACAAAAATGCAAGCAATTGTCTTATTGGTATCAAAAGTCTTAACATATAATAAGTTACTCACTTTAGTTCTTGATTTGGCCAGCCATTGAAGTACTCTCTTGTATCTCTGAACCACGATTCATTGTAGGTAATGTTTAGAACCCATATTTCAACAGTAGCATAATACGTGAACTTCCACATAGACTCTGAGCATTTTACTATTGTTGCCCGTGTAGCCTCATCAATCTTCAGTGGGACAGGTTTACGCACCAACCACGTGGCCAGTCTCTAGAATTATGTTTAGGATTCATAAGAAATGTAGGAAAACTATAAGCCAGTGTTTATATGTCTTTAGGATACACTAGAGAGGAAAGGAAAAAAACAAGGAATGGAAATATTGATAGAATATTGATATGCGGTTGACATTGAAACTCAAATTAATATCTTCTCTTTTTTATTATCCAAAAATAAGTATGTATGAACAAACTCAAGACGATTTGAAAAGTGCATACATAAGATAAACTGCAAGACGATTAAGCAAATGAAGCCCATTTTAAGAACGAAGGCAGAACAAATTGTCCACAAAACTCTTTTTCAGAAGAGAGAGAAGGAGATAGAGGAACATTTTATTCTATGATAACACGCAATGTCCATCAAGCTTGATTACAAACATGGCTGTTGAGGTATTCTTAATACTTGAAATGGTGAGAAGCAAAGTCTTCATAAAATTTAAAAAACAGCATACGAGTTAGGATGCAATTCAAATTAGCAAAAACAAAACCATCAAGCACTATAATTTATATACTTCATAGAAACACATGCCCGAATTGCAACAATGACTCCAGTAGAAGCCATAACACATTAAATTCTTCATTTCCTGCAATAAGCATAAAAAGAAGATAACACCGTATCTTGAACATGTTTTTCTTTCAATCCAGCTTTCCTTTCAAGCTGAACAGCAAAAGCAAAATCTAAGAAGCTGCTAAAGAATGTAAGAAAAGAATACTATTGATAAACGGAAAAAAGGTAATTCCGGTTACAATTAAAGGAACCTGAGAACATCGCTAATGATATAACAGTAATGAGTTCATCCTCAACATCAATTGATTCGATCGACTTCAAGCCTCTAGATTCGATTTATAATTTCTACATTATATAGAGTAACACGGCAGCAATTGCAATAAAGATTCGATTAGACACCATAAATCTGCAACTGTAAGCATAAAATTGAATATAGAAGTTGCTTTTCTCATAATTTATCTTTCCTTTGAAGAAATAGGCTCAATAACAAAAGCAAAATCAAAGAAACTTACTCGGAAAATGAATCTGTCCAAGAAGAACCTAGCAGCAATGCAACCAAAAGCGAAGTAGATAGCGACGAGAAAGTGCCAAGGGTGAGGAGAGCCATTGTAGCTCGAGATCGAATCCATGCGAAACGTAGAAGCAGAACAGCATCAATGAAGGGGATCAAATTAAGTATGAGTGGCAGTGGCCGCCGCCATTAAGGAAAGAAGTGGCGGCAAAGGAAATGAGAGCATGCTTTTTTAAGCTTTCGTGGATCTATCTTTGCCCTAACTGTTGAATTGCTTTAGAAAAGAAGGAACGAAAGAAAGAAATAAAGAAATCTGAACTGAGCGATGGAGAGCGAAAGAGAGCGACAGAGCAACTAGAGGGAAAAGACAGGACGTCAACGAAGATATTGTTGTCTCTATTTTTTTTTTTTCTAATTTTTTTAATTTGGTTTCATTTTATTTTTAACCAAATTTATTGTCTCCCACGCTTATATTATTGTGATTAATTACGGTTTTATTCTATTGAATTATTTAAATTCAAAATTTTTTAATATATTAAATTTTATTTTATAAATATTCCTCGAAGGAGTTGATAGGTCGAAATCGCTTTTTGCTTTTGTTAATAAGCTGAAATGTGATTTTGTTTTTATTCTTAGACTAAGTTTTACTGATAAGTAATATGACAAAATATTAGATATTCTAGCACTCGTGTTTAGAAATGGGAATAATTAATTTACTCGTAAATTCTATATATTTAATTTAAAAAGTTTGATTGAAATTTGATTAATGCGTTGACTCATAAAATAATTCGATCTAATTCGATCTATTATGTGATTCATTTGATCTAATTCACTTATAATCTGATTATGACCTATTTATTTTATTTATAATTTATAAATTTTATATAATATTTTAGTGAATTTTTTTAAATGTCATATATTCAATCAATTGTAACTCAAACAGCCCTTTAATAATAACTCGTTTGTATCACGACTCAATTTGATTCTATCCAACCCGATATGATCCACTCCGATGTAATTCAATTCATCACATCTCTAATAAAATCCGATCCGGCTGAACTGTTTGCCTCTGGTCAAGTGAACTAATATATCTATTTTTCGTTGGGAAAAATTAGCAATCATGTGTTAGTGAAGGGATCATCTAATGATTGGGTTGATATTTTTCAATAGTTTGGGTTCATAACTCATTCCATGTGCTCTGAAGTTTGTTAATATAAATATTAATTTAGAGTTTGTTTTTTTACAGAGGGATTGAAACTTTTTATTTAGCATTTTTTTTTAAATAGTGAAAATTCGAATTCAAAGTCAATTGAAATAATTTAGTGATTGACCTTAAATCCATTGAATACTAATTTAAATGTCAACTGCAATCTCGGACATGAGTCTATATAGTTCGATTCTAATAAAATAATCTGATTTTTAATTTTTTTCGATACTTCAATTTAATTCGAAAATATTCAAAATTCGTATATACTTGAAAGGCTTGAGCATCGTTTAGTAGCCCTGTGCAAGTGGTCGGTTCGGTTCAGAACCGAACCGAAAGAATCGAAAATTGAAATTCTAAAATTTTAAGAACCGAATCGAACCAAAATTTTCATGAGAACCGAACTAAAAAAATCGATTTTTTATAGAACCGAACAGAAATTTTATATAATTTTTATTTTTTTATATATAAAACTCCAAAAACGACACCGTTTTGTATCAAAATGACACTGTTTTATATCAAAACGACGTCATTTTAATAAGTTCGATTCTTTTATTTTTGCCCTTCAAGAACCGAACTGAACCGATTAAACCCAAATTACTGTACAAAACCGAATTAAAAAATCAAAAACCAAATTAAAAAGATCAAATTATCAAAATTTCGATTCGATTTTGCACAGTCCTATCGTTTAGCTCTTTTGGAGTTTTGACTTGCGAAAACATATTATTTTTGAGGGCTTAGGACGCTTACATGAACAAAGCTTAAATGGGATGCTCTGTTTTGGAGGGCTGGGTCCGGTTGGATAAGACCCACCCTAAGTTATTTGGGCCTTTTCTTTTCTTTTTTCTTTCTTATTATTATCTTGGAATGATTGCTAATAGAATTTCAATTCAACGTATGGCTTTTATTTCAAAATTAAATTTTCAATATATGTATATTCTTTTATAATTGGATCATAAAATCATTCCCCTTTCAATTCAAAACATCATCTCAATAATGCTTTATTGAATAATTTATCATCCTACTTAAATAAATAGTATATTATATTTAAAATATGTACATAATATAGTAATTTATGACGTATGAATATTTTAATTTGAAAACTATCAATAACGTTATTATTTTTTTATTAATTACATTTGAAACGGAATGGATAAATAATTGAAATTAAGTGGCTTAAAAAGTATTTAAGAGACCCAATTGTTTTAATTATAGGTAAATTTTTATAAATCTGTAAATAGACATTAGACATAATTCACTTTATCTAACTAATTATTTATTTTGATCTCAACTTAATAAATAATTATTAAAAGAATTTCGAAATCTCATCTATCAAAGTGGCTTTCAAAGGGAACCATCATGGTGAATAATAACTCCAACTTAATAATCAATGCCTAAAAAAAATAGAAAAAAAGAGTCAATGCATTTTAATTCAATTGGGGATAATTTTTTATTTTTATGGTATAATTTATTAATGTTTATGATAAACTCTTCCTTTGGATTTCTAATATTATTGTCAACAGTCATAAAAATATCCTCAAATAATAATATTTAATGCTAATTTTGATACATCAAATGCTACAAATTTGTATTTACACATAAAAATTTTCATCTGCATAATATTTAAATTTATTTTAATTTTGAATCAATCAATTTTTATAAAGAGATTGTTCAATCTTATAAAAATTTTTGCACGTGTGATATGGTGTGGCAATTATTTATTTTTTCTGATTTTCGATTTAATTTGACTTTTGAGCCTAACCAACACAGGCACACCTTAATAATTAATCCTCATAAGTTTAGTCTCGATTCTTTCTTAAGCCCTGTGGGTCTTAACCACTTGAATATTGCCACGTGTAACGTGTATCTAGCTCTCATGGTGCGTCACACCGCCAGATGTCTGTATCCATCCTGTCCGTATGACGTTGCCATTTACTGCCGTGAGATTTAGGGACCCGACTCATGGCGGTCAGACCTGGTGGAATATGTGGGCTACAATGCACCGCCAGATCACTGAATCACGTGGATCCCAATTCTGCGTGGCACATCAGGACAGAGTCGGTATATATTGTCCCCTCAATTTAATTTTCAAGAAAACGATTTTTCAAGCTTATTTTTATTTCTTTTTCCTTTAAAAAAAATCAAATTGCATTTTTCAATTGATCCTATCAATTATTGCATGTACTTCCCCCCCCAAAAAAAAAATTCCATGCACTTATTTCTTCACACAAGAAATTTATGCCATATTTTTTATATTTTAAAGCCGTAAATTTATCATAAAAATCAAATTTTACACACATTTCATATTGGCCATTTAATTTTAAGTATCAAAATTTATCCCATAATAAATTAATTTGATTCAAAATAAATATCAAAATTTTTATAAAAAAAAATAGCCATTGCCTTTTGCGGATGCAATTTGACAGATAACAATTTAGAAAAATCATTTATTGGGCATGAAAAATCATTTATTGGACCACAGACATATCACTTATCACTTATGGGACAATAAGTCCAACTTCAAGTATATTTGAGTTGTTTGCTCTTTTGTGGCTGCCCAGCCACTGAATATTATGAAATCTTGATTGAGATATGTAAATATAAAAGAAAATGCTTATCTATATCAATTTTTTATACATTATTAATATTATTGAATTAATAACTTATTATTATATTATTTTTATATTTATAATAATTCATTTTTTTATATACGTTAGATTATTTATTAGCTTCATATGTTAATGGACATATGAAATATTTGACTCGATTTGATGCTATTCCACACTCTTATTTATTACAAAAAAATAAAGCTTCAATCTGTTATATAAAAAAAGAAATTAAAACGAAATGAAATAAGTTCTCAATTGCAAAAGCTATATATATATATATTCAGTAATTAAGAATCGGATTACAATTGGATTTAAGTTCATTGCATCTTCCAACTCCAAAAAGGATTAATACTAATATTATAAAGGCAATATCAAAGATAATTTTGAGCCCCATGGAAAAATAATGGGGTTGGAATTTAATTTACTTTTTTTTCAAGAAAGAGGAAAAAATAGTAAAAAAAATAAGTAATTAATTAAGAATAGTATATTCTTGACAAAATCTGGCTGGTAAGCCTTGTTGATGCACTGGAAATGGACCATACTGAATCCCATTTACTGAACCCACCACTTCCCACCTGCCAACAAAAACCAAATCAATACTTATTAATTACCTTATCTTGGAAAAATACTAATAAACTTGTAGAAATAGTAAGAAAAGGCATATGGGTACCTGAATTTAGTGACGAGATGATGGATCAAGATGAGCATTTCCACCTTGGCTAGTTCATTGCCAGGGCAAGCATGGACTCCATTTCCAAATGGGATGAAAGTATTGGATTTTGGAGCAACCTACATCCACCACCACCACCCACAACTCAAAGTTACAAAACTTTTGCCCTAACTAACCAATTCCTAACACATATGTGTATGAAAACGAAAGACATTAACAATAATCCTAGTCTATTTTTTCTTTTAATTAATTTCATGATACCGCTATTGTTTTATATCAATTAAAAATTCTATTAAGTGTTTCGATTAAATTATTTTGATAAATTTAGAGACTAAAAATTAAAATTTCTTTTTTACAGCATACCTCAAATCTAGACGGATTGAAATTGTGAGGGTCGGAAAAAAGTTGTGGATTATGATGAATGTTTCTGAACAATGGCATAACCTTCCACCCCTTTGGAATTAAAAATCCTGTATTCAAATATTTTTTCTCTCTCAAAAATTAATGAAAAATAATTGTAATAATAAAAAAAAAAAAGGAGAGAATGATTGTAAGGATATGAATTAAACAGTGGCCTATATTGAATCATTGAAAGCAGACTGTTCTAGATGATGAAAATGTCCTTAATTATTTTTTTCCTTACCCTTGTATTCAACATCAATTATTGCTTCCCTGAATCCGAAAGATATAATGCTGGCCATTCTTAAACTCTCCAATATAACCTGCAAATTTCAGAATTATCAAATTATTAATTAATAAATAAACTTTTATATAATTAGCTGTTTTCTCATGTATTATTGGTCTGACAATAAATGAAAGCATTAATGGGGACTAACATATTACCTTATATGTAAGTGGCATACTCCTAGTCTGTGCCCATGTCAAGGACTTGTTTTCTGCTTTATTCACTTCATATATTGCCATTTGCTCAGCCTGAAACATATAAAATTCCAACATCAATAATTCAAGGAAATTCATCTTTTAACTCGTTTCATATTTTTATTCACAAACTAAAATAATAATACACTGTCATGTACGAAAACGGTATTATTAACTCGGGTTATGAATGAAATTCCTTACCTTAACAGATTCTAGTAGTTTCTGATCATCATAGAGGAATTTAAGGATCCATGTAAGAGCACTAGCAGTAGTGTCCTGAGCAGCAAAAAGTACTCCTATAATATTATCAGCAATCTGATCCTCACTCAAAATTTGCCCATTTTCATCCTTATAATTCAGAAATCGACCCAAAAGATCTTTCTCTACCAATCTTTTCTCCTTTCTTTCACTGATTATCTCACCCAGGATTTGATTAAGTCTTTCCCTTGCCTTTGATAATAAACCCCCCAAAAAAAGAAGAAGAAGAAAAGAATAATATTAGATTGATTTAGATTCTATATATTTTACAATTAAGCTATAGTTTGATAAATGACTAAACTAGACAATGCTTCTTACCAAAACTGCTTTGTGATAAGCAGTTCCAGGGATGTCTATTGGGAAAGAATTATACCCTTTGTCCATTATACGATAATTCTCATCTAGTTTCTCCATATACTTTCTGTCCAACACACCAAATACTGAAAGAACTCCCACCTGGAAAGAAATCTGTAAATAGAGGATCAGAAAAACAAAAAAATTTCTCAGAATCCTAGCTTTGCCTCAGTATAATACGAGATTATAAGTTAAAATCACGAATGTTTTGACTAGAAAATTGAAAGCTTTGATTTGATGAAATATAATAATGAAAAAAAGTGAAAATCGGGTTCAACCGGTTCAACCATTAAACTGAATTTGATGGAAAAAAAATTCCAAGAAAATTAATCATGTTATTCAATGTTTTTTAAATTATATTTAACTATTTATAAAAGAATTCTTCAAACCAATAGAGGTATGATCCAACTTCGAGAGGTGAGGGCAAACCTTCTTCATTTCATGATAGGTGTTGATGATGCGGGTATGAAAAGTCCACGACTTGAGAGCATAAATGACAGTGGATTCAATATCAGGAATATGTTTCCTGATAGTGTCAGGTGATAAAGAACTCTGAACCAGCTTCCTTAGCTGAAAATGGTAATCTCCTTGGTGAAAAAACAAAGCAGAGGGTCCAATTAGCTTTTCTTTGCTTTTTGGGTATGTTGGTTTGAACAAGTGAGCATTTGTCACAAGCACAAATTTAGCAGCCTCTGGACTTGCGAGCATCACACAAGGGCAACCCAGTATGTGGCTCTTGAATATTTCTCCATATCTGCAAAAAAAAAAAAAAAAAAATCATGAAGTTGGCAACTTTAAGAAGAAATAAAAAATGGGTTGCTCTAAAATAATTAAGAAAATCAATTAATTGATGAATTTTTTAATTAACCTTATTTGCTTTGTAGCAAAGAAGAGATTAGGATCTTGAGAGTAGAGTTGCAGCGTTTCACCTACAAATGGCCACCCCATTGAGCCAGGAGGAAGCTTAGCTTTTTTCTTAATGATGAAAGGATAGGAGAGTATAGTAGAGAGAAAGATGCAAAAAATAGATACTAAAATACAAGCAATCTCCATGCAAAATGTATCTCTCTCTTTCTCTCTGTGATTTGTTTTTCAATCTCGAAGTCTGGTTGGGTTTTGGTATATATAATAATGGTGTCAATGTGATCAGTGACAGAGGAGTTGGGTTGGGTGTTTATATAGAAGAAAATACCAAGTGCTGACAAATTGTTTTTTGGGCTTGAAGAAGAGGTTGGCCAAAATCCGAAATTAGCCATATATATCCAACATTAATGGAGAAATGAAACAGATAAAATGAGTTGAAAGACATATCTAACAGTCTCCTCATAATTGATCTCAATTCAGTTACAAGTAGTTGAGTTCTCTAATTATGTGTATTATATTAAAATAGTTATTATTAATTATCCACGGTTAATTATAAAAATATATTGATTTGTGCAATACTCATAATATCATATAAATCAATCTTGTGATATTATCAAACTCACATTTTAAATTTTTCATATGTGCTATTAAGTATTTACGTCCATTAATTATAAGAATGCGGTATTATTTATACTCAAAAGCATGAAGTTCGCCTGTCTTATATTTTTATATGTGAACGAGTTAATAATATATTAATACTTAAAATAAATAATAAATTTATTCTTTTTTATATAATGATGTATTATTATAATTAAGTTCATAAATAAAAAGAATTGACCTAATGTAAGTAAGAAGCTTCATAGACTATGATGCATACTGGTTTACTTTCTTACAAATCGGTTATTTATTCCTGAAAAAAAAGGAAAAAAAAAATACTTTGCTTTAGTAAGGATGCAAAGTCGTTTGTTTTATCGAAGTAAGGATGCAAAGTTTAATCTTTAAGTGGTTGCAGTAAAAATTGGAATATTCATTAAAAAGTTTTCAGGTACCTATCTCACCACATAACTT
>CANXYI010124527.1:0-10123 GCA_948208565.1 Hura crepitans
AAACAAAAAATTTTCCTACAATAAAATACACTTTTATAGTATTATTCATCAACTCTTCACTTCAATCATATGGATCCATCTAGTCCTCTCAACTCAGCATTCATAATATAATATCACAATCACATATATCACAAGCATTACAGGGTCTCAGACCCATCATAAAATAGAAATTAACAAACCACAGCAAACTTATATATCATTATAGACATACATTTGGTTTTGAGTTTCCATTATTATTTACATAACATAAGTTATGACAACATTCATCTTTATATTTCTACTACCCATACCCATATTCTAGCTATATATAAGTACACACACTTAATAGTAGACCAAAAACAAAAAGAGAACTATACCCTAAACACAATCTTCAGCTATAGAGGCTTTCTCTTCATTTTGCTTTCCCTATCTTTACCTGTGCATTGGAACACCGATACGTTGAGTATAACTCAGTGGTGAACTTGAGAAACATATGCATACACACACTCAAGTAAATGCAATCATGTAGTTATAGAATATATACAACAATACAAATGATTAAAAGATCTATTTGTCATTTTCACAGTCAAATTATAGTTTATTTTATCATATGCCTTAATTTTTCATAATATGACTTAAATTTAATACGGCTCTTACCGATAGACTACACCTAAAGACACTAGTAGAGGAATGAAAATTTTATAATAGCCCACATTTTAGACCTCGATAGCTATAATTACCCATCGTATAGTGGCTCTTGTTGAACCTCGATGGTTGTACCCACACTATCGTATAGTGGGTCACATTAAACCTCGGTGGCTATACCCGCTATTGTACAGTGGCTTACATTGAACCTCAATGGTTGTACCCCCACTATGGTATATTGTATGGTGGTTCCCTTTAAACATCAATGGTTATACCTGCACTATCATGTAGTGGCTCCAATAGAACCTCAACGTCTGCACTCGTCTATAATAATAATAAGAATGGTAATAATTGAATCGGTCAAACCTAGTAGCTACTTTATTCCCTAATTGACTAGTTAACCCATCCAATGGATGTCTGACTATATGGGCCTTAAATTCCCATTTTTAATTAAATTCCCATTTTTAATTATTCATTTAGATAATGGTCATTCGACAACATTTAATGCCATATTTCACTATTCATTTGTGCATTTATGACCACTTATCACAATAGCATTATTTTAGGTGATCTTTATGATCACTTGTTCACTTTCACTTCCATTCATGTTTCACCAATAATACCATTTATTCATCTCACCTCATTACACATCAAATGTCATATAATTTGGTTCATTTTGCATATCCATATATACATGTTTTTCGTACCCAAATTTCATACCAATTAGCATCTTTCATCACATAACATTGCATTTCACCAAATACACATGTTTAACTTTATTTTTAACTCTAATTAAGCCATTAACAAACTCAATGACATAGTATACATACACATATGCACATTGGACCATTCAACCATTTGTTGTTTATTACCTTACATATTCAATTTCATGCATTTTATCACATCTTCATGCTACATATATACATATCTTTAATTCACTATAACCACATCACCAATTTGGTTACATTTACATACACATAACAATTCCATATAAGGAAATCTCACCTTTGTATACACAAAATGCACATGTACACATTTTAAGCTCAAATTCACATACACACTCCCAATAGATCATTCAGCCATTTCTTGAACTTCATTTTATATATTCCTTTCTTTACCAATTTTCACATTTACAAGCTCCATATAAACATACACATAACATACATTAAATATATAATAAATTTACACACATTTACATACATAATTCCAACTTTTATGCACAAAAATGACACTTTTTCATGCCAATTATGCTTATATATATAGTTTAACCTAAATTCACATACCTTGAACACTCTCCTCCTTACTTCAAGGCTTGTTAATGCTTTGCTCACCTTGAATTGCTTCTTTTCCTACACATATTCATATGTCACCTAATACTCAAAAATCCTATATTGCTCCAAATTCAATTCTAATTACATGAATAGCCTTAAAATCACTCATAGTCCTCATAACAAAAAAAATTAAATTATAAAAATTTATAAATCTTAGTGACACTATTCACCAAGTTGTCAATTCTTCCTCCTCAAGCTCTCTTTTCAATTTCTATCACTTAGAATAGATTACTTATGATGTAGGGTTAAAGATTGATGGTTTATTTATGATTTTTCATGGAGTATAAGAAGAGAAAATGAAGAAAACATCAAAGAGAAAAGGAACAAAAAATGGCATCAGCTTATGTGGGAAAAATGGAGAAGATAACACTATTTAGCATGTGTGGACTTTCCCACATATGCTAGCCCATATAAAAAGATAGCCCATGGACCCTATTCATTAATTACACCATTTTTATGACCTGTTTACCTTCCCCTCTTTAACTTTATATGTGATCTGTACTAACTATTCGTTATATGTCTGGGTCTCCTTCGCCTACTATTTGAACTCAGGTTTAATCTATAATTATGCTAGGATGGCATCTTTCTTTGTATAGCCCAATCTAACATTTATGGTTCTCAAGCTTACCATGAACTTTCCGCTCAATGCATCTGCCATAACATTAGCTTTTCCAGGATGATAAGCAATCATAATCTTTTATCAATTCTAGCCACCTTCACTTCTTAGGTTTAACTCCTTTTAGGTAAAGAGATCTTCAAGCTCTTGTGAATAGTGTAAATATAACATTTCTCATCATACGGGTAATGTCTCTAAATTTTCAAGGCAAAGACAATAGCAGCTAACTCCAAATCATGAGTATGGTAGTTCCTCTCATGTGGTTTTAGCTGTCTCAATGCATAAGCTACTACTTTTCCTTCTTACATCAGCACACAGCCCAATTGATTAAATGAAACATCACTGTACATAACAAAATCCTTTCCTGGTTCAAGTTGAATGAGGATAGGAGCTTTAATCAACATCTTCTTTAGCTTATCAAAACTCTCTTGACATTTTACATCCCACTCAAATTTCATACTCTTTCTAATCAATCTAGTCATAGGTGCTATAATTATTGAGAAACCTTTCACAAATCTTCTATAGTACCTAACCAATCCTAGGAAACTTAGTATTTCTGTGACATTCCTTAGAGGTTCCCATTCTAACACTGCTTTAACCTTACTAGAATTAACCTTGATACCTTCTGCTGACACTATATGGCCAAGGAAAGCCACTTTATTTAGCCAGAATTCATAATTAATCAATTTGGCATACAATTGTTTCTCTCTCAGAGTCTGTAACACAACCTTGAGATGTTATTCATGTTCTTCTTTGGTCTAGGAGTACACTAGAATATCATCAATGAACACTACCATAAACTAATCTAGATATGGTTGAAACACCTTATTCATCAAGTCTATAAAAGCTACTAGAGCATTAGTAAGTCCAAATGGCATCACTAGGAACTCATAATGTCTATATCTAGTCCTAAAAGTAGTTTTAGGAATATCAGCCTCTTTAATCCTCAACTGATGATACCCTGATCTCAAATCTATCTTTGAAAAGATATCAAAACCTTAAAACTGATAAAAAAGATCACCAATTCTAGATAGAGGGTATTTATTTTTCATTGTCAAAAAAGATCATCAATTCTAGGCAGAGGGTATTTATTTTCCATTGTCACTTTGTTTAACTGCCTATAATCAATACACAATCGAAGCAACCTATCTTTCTTCTTCACAAACAGCATAGGTGCTCTCGAGGGTGAAGTACTGGGTTGGATGAAACCCTTATCTAACAAGTCTTGCAACTACACCTTTAGTTCCTTCAACTCAGTAGGTGACATTCTATAGGTAGTAATAGATACCAGAGAGGTACCAGGATACACTTCAATCTCAAAGTCAAGTTCCCTCTATGGAGGCAATCCTAGCAACTCATTAGGAAATTAAGAAACTATTAGAATCTATTCAAGGCTAGATGTAGAAGTATTAGTGTCAATGACATGTGCTAGATAGGCTTCGCAACTATTATAGATGATTTTTTTACTATAATAGCTGAGATGAGATTATGAAAAATGCTTCTCTTACCCACAACTGTCACTACCTATTCCTCTATAGCCTAGAGGGTCAGTTTCTTATTTTCACAATCAACTACAACCTGATATTTAGATAACCAATCCATTCCCTAGATAACATCAAATTCATGGAACGGTAATTCAATTAGATCAATAGAAAACAATTGTTCATGAATTACCAATGGATAGTGTCTGTATAATTTATTCATAGTTACACTCTATCTTATAGGGTTACTGACTTGAATATCTAAGTCTACATGTTTTGGTTCAAGTCCTCTATCATGTGCTTATGTAGTACATATATAAGAATGAGTAGATCTTGGGTTTATTAATGCCAAAACTGGAATATCAAATAAATAAAAAGTAACAGTAATGACATTTGGAGCTTATGCTTTTTCAAGAGCCCTAATTGCATATTGTCTAGTTAGTGCATAGGCTTTTGACCTTTTCCTCTAACTATTACTACTAGGCTGATCACCTCTAGTCTATCTTTAGACCCTACTCTTAGGTGCTACTGATGCTTGGGTACGAGCACCCTTTATTCGTCTTTGAGGAAACTCCCTTCTATAATAGTCTTTAGACCCACAGATAAAACATACCCCAATCTTGGCCTATCTACACTGATCCCAGTGTCTTCTATTACATGTGCCATAGGTCGAGGTGTGTTACTAGCCCCTATTACTAAAGCACTAGTAGCTAGCTGTGGTGGTTTAGGTTTAGATACTGAAGCTTGCCTAGATCTCTATGGTTGAGGTGGTCTATATGTCTGATACCCTAAATGAGACTGAGTTTCTCTTTACCTTTTATTGGCACCTGGGGCTTAATTAGATTACCCACTATGGATTATCTTTTTTCTCTAGAAAACCTCTCTCTTCACTTGTGATATTTCCTCTATGTCATATTTGGCTAACACTAGAACTAAGAAATCTCTAATTTTGGTAGTAGATATTTACATTCTCAACTCTATATTTAGGCCTTTTTTAAACCTCCTGAATTTTTCCTCCTTAGTAGGAATAAATTCCTCTTCATATCCACTAAGTCTGGCAAAGTCCTTCTCATACTTAGACACTGATCTCCTACCCTATTTCAGCTTAAAGAACTCATGTCTCTTCTTATCTTTATATGATTCAGGTATATATTGCTTTCTAAACTTCTCTTAAAAGAACTTCTAAGTAAGATCTATAAGTGACTTCCTCTTTTTAAATGTGTCCCACCAGTGGAGTGCCTCTTCTTACAGAAGAGAAGTAGTACACTTCAAACTTTCCTCTACTCTGCACTCTACCTATTCCAATATCCTTAATGTCCTTTCTAGCCAGTACTCTAGTTTTGTTGCATCATCTCCTCTACCCTCTCTAGGTATATCTTTTGAAGAGTAATTAGGGGTAGAGGTAAAGGAACTAGAGGTGGTACTACTGATGTGGTATGTCTGAGCAAATCCACTATCTACTGTAACAAGCCTAATAATTAGATAGAAATAATTGTATGTACAAATAATCATAAAATTTTAAATATAGCATGCTTAATTTTAACTTAGATGAAAAATTCTAATAAATGCTTGTATGAAGAGCTAAAGGAATAATTATCATATGCAATTAGATATGGAAACCGAGGTATGTGAAACATGATATTTTTTTAGTAATGCTTATAAATGATGAAAATACATTATAAATGGTTGATGAGAAATAATAAACATGGTTATTCTTGTATAGTCCACATATATCTTGGATATATGATATTTACATAAATAATAATGCTTATATCTATATACATGAACATGACTACAAGAAATTGAAAAAAATGAATTATGCATACCTATTTTTGCCTAGGGTTTTATAGAATGACCTAAGATAGTTTGGCATACCAAATAGAGGACACTTGTAGATCTGCTATAGTTTATAGTTACTATTAATCATCTTTGTGCCATTGGGTACCATAATTTGTGCCTTCATGCACCATAATTTATGCCTTTGAGTATCATAATTTTGGACCTTTAGGTGCCTATAGGTCCTTTATTTGAGTAATAGTAAGGTTTTAGGAACAAATAGGTGTTTCCTATCATAGAAATAGTAAAATTTTAAAGTTCATAGTAGAAAGACAAAAGGGAAATAAAAGTTATCCTCTATATCATATGATTTATTACATAAAGTTGCATCATTCTTAAAGTTTGATAGAATGTATAGTAACACATGTAGATGAGAATTTAAGGATTATATGCTATCATGATTGCATGCAAAATATTGAATTTGCTATCTATTTAGAATAGAATTATGGTTTTCAAATGTCTAATCTAAATTGTTATAGTATATGCTTGAAGAATATTAAATGGTTTTGCTTTCTTTTTTATTTCTTTTCTCTGGATTATGTGACATGAATGTCCATTAAGGTTGTTTATCTTAAAAAATATATTACAGGTTTTATCCTCAGTATAGTTATTCACTTGTGTAAGTCCAAGGGCCATAGATTAGGAGAAGAGGTATTGACTCCTCATTTGAGGCCGCATCAGAGTTAACACTTTTTAATGCACATTTGGCATTTTGTGTGAATTCATAGAATCTATGTATTCTAGTATCATGTATAGGAGCATATCTATAATGCATATATTACACCCCTCACTCGACTTGGTAGTCAAATCCTAATGAGAGATGGCATATTATAACACTTCCTACCTAAACTATTGCCAGCTCGAATAAAAGGTGACATGTTAGCTGATTCTACCTAGTTCCACCATTAGCAGATAGATAGTTTTAGCCAACCTCAATGGCAATAGTGCAGTGTCGAAGAGTTATTCACAAGTGTTTTGGTATATTTTGGTTTTATAGTGTGATGTAATATTATATGCAATCAGCACTTATATGTAAGCATAATAGGATTAGAATATTATGATATATATTATGCAAAATGGTATGTTAAGATGTAAACCCACATTATGCAGGTTATGTTCATATGACTTGCATATGTGTGGGTGAGATTGCATGTTGTGATATGACTACTCAAGAGACTGAGATGAGATAAAGACCAGAAGGGTCCAGGATATCAGTTGATAATTGAGATAGTATAGAAGTGTTATTTTCTACAAGTTTTATTTTAGGATATGCTATTATGCAGCTGTTATGCTACCAAAATTTTATTGTAATAAGACAGTTATGATAATATGTATGATTTCTATATAAAAGGGTTTTAAGAAGATAATGGTAAAGTTAAGATAATTTGGTTTTCATGTCATCTCTTATTTGGATTAGAAATAGTTCAGGTAGGAGGTGTCATAATGTGGCATCCCTTATTCGAATCTAGCTACCAAGTCGAGTGAGGGGTGTTACATTACTATTCAATTCAATGCCTCTCATGACTTTAGCAAACTATTTGACATAAGCCTATAGATTGTGGTCAATCAAACTTGGGCAATTTGGGCATTTTAAATTAAGAAGGAAACACCTCTTTAAATTCCAGTGTCATGTTAAATGGATCTATCACCTTCCCTAAGGTAAGAAGCTAAGATATTACTTCTATCTTCTCTTCTAGCTTCTTTATAGCTAGATCTTTTGCCTTAGGTATCACAGCTTCCTTCTTTCCCCTTTCATCTTTAGAATCTTCATATGTAGCATTGAAGTAAGTGGCTCACTTGGACTTTTCTTTATACCAATCCCATCAAAGGTAGCTAGTTGAACCACAAATAGAGTAGTAGGCATGACAACTATTCCTTCACTAGCTTGTGTAGGTGATAGGTACTAATAATGAGTACAACCTTGGTGAGAGCTCTAGAAAGCAAGGCTATCATCCTCTTTTCAAACTCTTTAAACTTTTAATCTATTTGGGCATCTCTATCTTATATAGAGGTACTAGTATTATCTCTTTATTCTACCATTTTTGAACTATGAAAAGTTAAAATGTCTTCTTTTTTGGTTATTCTACCATCTAAACCATAAATCCAACCAGACTATGTTAGATCTATAATGGCTATAAGATAAAAGGTTAGTATGATGATGAATGTAATACAAAATACACAAAGATGCATGGTCATAAAATGCAATAATGACAAACACTTCCAAGAGCCTTTTAACTTTATTACTCCTACACATAAAGTCTGTGCCTTTCTTTCCTAAGTGGGTTTACCCATGAGACATTAGGATCTCAACAATATGAATAATGAATAATGGGAAGCTAAACATTATAGTACTTATATCTAAACTACATGGACAAAATCTAGCTCATTCTTGTTAAGTATACTTAATCAAATCAAAATGCGGCAATTAGCCCATCCAAGTTATAAAAAGGCCCAATGGGTTTAGCTACATTTTGAAATAGTTAAACATATTTCACAAATAAAAGCCTATCTAGCAAATGATACAAATTATCAAAAAACTTAATGGGAGTTATTATTAATTATTATATGTGCTTTTAGTTAGGTTGTGCAAGTCATGGTCACCAAGTATGATCCCTCCATAATGGGTTCATCTCATTATGAGTATATGACTAATTGGCTCACCATTTGATATAACTTAATGGTAAAAGGCTCAAATTTGGTACGTATCATCTCCAACACACCCCTTAAATTGAGTGAAAAAGGGTTTGTGCTTCAAAATGCCACCAAAGGTAAAAAGGACACCTAACTTATTCTAAGACTCTAGCATAAGATGTAGTTTCAAAAAAAATAAAATTATGAATTCAAAAAAATTATGTATCAATTTGATGTACTTTCAAAGCATGGTCTCCCCAATGAAGTTACCACTATTCGTATCCTTCTTTTTTTTAGGACCAATTAACTCGAAATGATTAAAGACTTAACCTTGTTTGCATGCCTTAAATCTTGAAAGATAAGAAGGCATTTAAAGGAATCTTTATGAGTTGGGCACCACAAGGTAGGTAGAGTCACCACCTAACAAAAATTTAAGAAATACCTTGTAGGATCGTATCAGAGAACGGCTTAAAATCTCACTTTTATTTATATCTCAAGTTAATACAAACTGACATTAAATTAAGAATTTTATCCTTTTTCTAATAAGGTATTACATTAACAAAACCACTCAATCACATAAAAAAAAGTAAATTTACAAGGTACATATTAACTATCATCAAAATATGCATACATCAAATTAGGTTATTGTTTGTTTCTAAAACTATGGCTCATGTGACTCCCCTCATCTAGCCCGTTCTCAGATTACGATGAGGAATAACACACAACCAAAATCAAATTTCCTTAATTCCATTATTGCTTAAAACTTTTTCCTTATTCTTTTTATCTTAAAAAAACTCCATAATACATGCTTACTTAAAACCAAATAAACTAGCTAAACTATTCAAGGTCATTGTGTCAAAAATTTTGACATCATAATGGTTGTTTAATGACATTACCCAAATAGTAACTTGCATGAAAAGCACTTCTAAAGAATCTCAATACAATATCTAATCTCCATAACAACTTAAACATACTACTTCACACATATATCTCAACATACATCATATTCAAGAATCTATCATCAATTATACATCTCATAATCATGCATACATTCATCATATCTCATCAACCCATAAATATTAACAACCATACACATAAAGATACAATCCATCATAAGAGGTTAAAACATATCTCTAGACTAATTGGGCCTAATGCCCTTATACATATGAGTGCCTATATACACATTATGTAAAACATTTACAAGCTACATATAAACAATAATAGCAACTCCACTCTAAAAGTCCATGATCTACTGTAACTTGTAACTTCCATGTATGCATATCCATATGAGCCTACGCATCACAAAATGCAAATGATGCACTAAGCCTTATAGCTTAGTGGTGTATCTAATAACATTAAAAACACACATACTCATGTAAGGCATATTCATAATAATTCACAACATACGTATAACATACATGATATATAAGTGGGGTGTGCAACAACCTAAGATCATCACATGCAATTTAGAATATAGCCTTGCAAATGTCACAGTTATAATTCTCAAGTGATTATTTACACATTCATTTTGTTGTTATACGTCATATAAATTTTCAATTAATTATCATGTGAATTTAACTATACATAAATTCTCATTACTTTAT
>CANXYI010124808.1:0-10860 GCA_948208565.1 Hura crepitans
ATTCTTATATATGCCAGAAGCATTAAATAACATCATTTTGTGTATAATTATGCTCAATTGTTGCATTAGGCATTGTATACCTCGTGTTAACCCTTTTTAGGCACATTATGGAAATTCTAGTAATCCATGTACATCCTATAGTTCTTAATTATTTTTTATCATCTAAAACACATATTTACATTTCCTAAAAGCCATACGACAGAATAAATATCTCATATTCATTACATTGAGCATTCATGACCATTTATCACATATTCGACATATTTTGGAATTTGATGTACATAATTGAACAATGCATAGTTTATTTTAATTACAAACACCGAGGATGTTGAAATGTAACCTTTAGGCCCATCTACACCTTTGATTTCCCTTTGTCTTGGGTTTTGTCAAAATTCCCTAACATAAAACCAAATAACCTTAAAAACTTAATAAGAAATCAAACGATAGTTATAATGGAAATCTAAAATGGTAGAGATACTCTTGGGCATCCACAAAACATAGGAAAAATGTTAGACTTGAAAAATACTCACTCGATCCAAAAATTGTCATTATTCGTGAGGGTTACAAATTGTTAATTTTAACCATTCTCCTTGACCAATTCCACTTTCGATAGGTATGGAGGCACTTAAATTATTTTTAGTGAGGTGAATTTATGCTTAAATAGAAGGAAAATGAACAAAAATAGAGGGGCTTGGGAAGAGAAAGCTATTGGCTTTCATAAAGTGGGAGAAAGAGATGGGAAGAAAAGAAATTTTGAAATTTTAATGGCATTTGACACCCTTTTTATATTTTTCATAAATTAATTAATTTTAAATACATTTTTATCCCTCATTTCCTCAATATTTTCTCCTCTTATTAACCCAATTAAATGCCAATTTTAATTATAAAATTCACTTTTATTATGCCCTATAATCCTCTAAAAATTGAAGCTTGAAAAGCGAGGAAAAATGATTGAATTCTCTAGTTTTAATGTTACCCGATTTTCATAAAAATAGTTCCAAATATCTAAAAATTCCAATTCTAGTGCCAAATGCCTAATTAAAATTTTAAGTATCATGTTGTATAAATCCCATAATTTTTTGAGCAACTTTTAAATATTTTACGGCTCAGTTAAAATTAGGTCACTATTCACATAACATTACATTAAAAATTTGCTGTCGTTTTTAACCACCTAAACAATCTCATTTTAACTTTAAATTTTACTCAAAATTATGTTATAATTAGTAATTCCATTCAGTCAAATTAGTATGCCCGACCCTGGGAAAAGACTATTCATACCCTGGGAAGTATTATTTATAACACTGAGATTGTTCGGCATTACTTTTCTTCCCCTCTTAGAATAAATGTTGTCCTCAGCATTAAATTATTACCTGGTTTGAATAACTATTGGTACTATTTTTTCATCTGAGCTTTCATCTCCCAAGTAGTTTCTTCTATCCTATGGTGTTTCTAAAGAACCTTCATCAAGGGTACTGTTTTATTCTGTAGTTCCTTCACCTCTATATTTAGAATCCTCACCGGTTCTTCTTCATAAGACATGTTATGAACCTCGATCTCTTTCAATATTATCACATGCACAGGGTCCGATCTATATCTTCTAAGTATGGTAACAAGTAAGACATCATGGATCTGCCAAAGTTTTAGAGGTAAAGCTAGTTTGTAGGCTATTGGTCCCACACATTTCATGATCTCGTATGGCCTAATAAAGTTAAGACATAACTTCACTTTCTTCCCAAATTGCAAAACCTTCTTCTATGGCAAAACCTTGAGAAATTCCTTGTCTCCCACTTCATATTCCACATATTTTCTCTTTACATCCATATATGACTTCTATCTATCAGAAGCTACCTTCAACCTCTCTTTGGTGATCTTCACATTTTCTTCTACATCTTGTATTAAATCTGGCCCCATGAGCTTAGTTTCACTAAGCTCATTCCAAAACAAAAATGCTCTACACTTTTTTCATACATAGAATCATAAAGAGCCATACCCAAACTTGCTTGATGACTATTATTTTAGGTGAACTCAGTTAAGGACAAATATTAGTCCTAACCTCCCTAAAACTTTAGTGCATAACACCTTAGCATATCCTCAAGAATTTGGATAACCCTCTCAGATTGCCGTTAGTTTGTAGATGGAATGCCATGCTAAAGCTCAAGTAGGTATTGAAGGAATTATGAAGTTTCTTCTAATACCTTGATGTGAACCTTGGATTTTGATCTGATATAATTGAAGATGGCACTCCATGTAACTTGACTATCTTTTCCACATAGAGCTCTGCTAGCTTCTCTAACAAGTAGTCCATTCTCAGTGTTATAAAATAAGCAATCATGGTCAGATGATCTATAACCACCCAAACTAAATCACACCTACTCCTTATCCTAAGTAACCCAACCATGAAATCCAATGTGACTCTATTCCATTTCTATTCTAAAATTGCTATTAGATGAAGTAATATAGAAAGAACTTGATGTTTTGCCATTACCTGGTGACAAATAAGTCACTTGGTTATACACTCGGACACATCCCTCTTCATGACTAGCCACTAATAAGAAAGCTTTAACTTTGGATATATCTTAGTGCTACCAAGATGCATAGCATAAGAAGTATTATAAGCTTCTTGCAAAATCTACTTCTTCAACTCTTTTACATTAGGAACACAAATTCTATCATGATAGTACAAATAGCCATCCTATTTTAGCTCATACTATATTAGCTTCCCATCTTAGAGGGCACTTATAACACTTATCAATCTATGATCATTGTGCTGACACTCTTTTACTTGTTGTAGAAGACAAGGCTTAACTTATATCTCAGCCAAAAGACCACTATCACCCATAAGTTGCAAGCGAACATGAATAGCTCTAATGGCTAACATAAACTTCTTGCTAAGTGCATTTGCCACTATAATGGCCTTCCACTAATGGTAATCAATTATGTAGTCATAATTCTTTATCAATTCCATCCATCATCTCTATCTCAAGTTCAGCTCCTTCTGTGTAAGATGATACTTAAGACTCTTGTGATTAGTGTAGACATAGCACTTCTCCCCATAAAAATAATGTCACTAGATTTTTAGAGCAAACACAATAGCTCCCACCTCTAAATCATGAGTAGGTAATTCTCTGCATGTGACTTTAACTTTCTTGAAGCATAGGCAATAACCTTGCCATCTAACATTAGAACACACCTTAACCCATTGAGAGATGCATCAATAAATATGGTGAAGTCCTTCCCTAAATCTAGCTATACAAGAATTGGAGCCTCTATCAACATAGCTTTATACTTGTAAAAACTTTTATGACATTTGTCCTTACAAATAAATTGGACATCCTTGGTCAATAACCATGTCATAGGAGCTGCTATTAATGAAACCCCCTTAAAAAAACCTTTGTAATGCCCTACTAACCCTAAGAAACTCCAAATCTCAATCATGTTCCTAGGTGGCTTCCACTCTATCACTACTTTAATCTTGCATGGATCAACTCTAATACCATCGGCTGATCCTATGTGTCCTAAGAAAGATACTTCACTCAACTAAAACTCACATTTACTAAGCTTGGTATAGAGTTTTTCTTCTCTCTGAATCTAAAGAACTGTTCATGCCCTTCCTTATTCTTTGAGTAAACTAGGATATCATTTGTGAAGAGTAACATAAACTAGTAAAGGTAAGCTTTAAAGACTTTACTCTTCAAGTTTATGAATTTTGTAGAAGCTTTAATAACCTAAATGGCAGTACTAAGACCTCAAAATGTCCATACCTTGTCCTAAAAGCAATCTACACCATGTCTAATTCTTTAACTTTCAACTGGTAGTACTCAAATTTCAAATCTATCTTAGAGAACACTCCAGCTCCTTGGAGATAATCAAATAGATCACTCTATGGCAAAGGATACTTGTTTTTAATGGTCTCTTTATTCAACTTTCGATAGTCCTTACATAATCAAAGTGAACCATCCTTCTTCTTAACAAACAAAACTAGTGCTTCCTATACTTAAACACTCGGTCATATAAAAGCCCTTATCCAATAACTCTTACAACTACACTTTTAACTCTATTAATTTAGTTGGTGCAATCCGATACGACACTATAAGTACTAGAGTAGTGACAAGTAGAAATTTGATACTGAACTCAAGTTCCCTTTCTATTGGCAAACCCGATAGTTTTTTTTGAAAGACATGTGACACCCTATACCGGATCTCTAAAGAAACCCAAAATGTAAGGTACTTCCCAATAGGTCACCCATCCTAGATTGCTATAGGAGAAAACTCCTTAACATTTATGGACTATTCTAGAATTCTATCAGATATTGCTTAGATGTCTAATCTAATCCTTAAGCATGTTCATACATGGTCCGATAGACTAACATGGGGTATAAATAAACACTTTATAGGCCATGAAAAATTGGGCATCATAACGGCTACCCAGTTGACATACTAAATTTTTTCCACCTATTAAAGCACTTCTATAAGCCAACAACTCACAAACCTCTTTCTAGACCCTTATAATCCCCCAATCAATCATCAACCAACCTCAAATACATACTTACATATCAACATTAACACACAGAGCCTTAGGCCCACAACTATCAAGTTCACACAAAAATCGCACAAACACTGCAACACACTCATATACATCACATCTAGGTTATATATATAGACATAGTAGCTTCTAAGCATGCTAACCCAAACCAATAGGGAATTGCATGAGTGCCACTATAAAAAGAAAGAAAACAACTTCCTTCACCCTTCAATTATTGTATAGCTACACTACACGATCATTGAGGCTGGCTTGTTTGTCCTTGTTACCTACATAACATAACATAGGTACGTTGACTATAAAACTCAGTAAGTAAATCTAAATCATTTAACCCATTAATTAATATACGTATGCAATTATAATTAATAGTCTAGGTGTAGTATATGAGCCACATGCCAAATGATTGATGTTATATAGATGGTATGTCTTATTTCTTCTTTATTAACAAAATGCCACTATAATAATTTATTTCAGTTTCCTTCTATAATTCATTCAATCATCCCATTATTTCTAAGTGCATTGTTTAAATTATTAAATAGACCCAACTAGGTAAACTACACTTACAGATGATGGAACAAGAGGGAACTAAAAGATGTGTAATGGCCCACATTTTAGACCTTGACCGTTGCACTGATCTAACATAGCCTATAGGGATCAGTTCATAAGAACCTCCCAAGGGGCAAAATGCTGATCATATCAAATAAACCACTATAGTCTGCCAAGCAGACTAGTGTAGTGGCCCCTTTGGTGATCTTCACTACTACACACACATAATTCAATATAAAATCAAAAGTGCTAGCAACAAAAAGTGTTTGCCCCATGACTAATGCAGTGGCTCAATAATGAACCTCGACTGTTGCACCAACCCAGTCTAATGATTAAACAGTCTAGCAGTTGCTAATCCCTAAGTTGACCGATTAACCTATCTAGTGTGTGTCTAACTAACGGGCCATCTAACTACATTTTAAGTTTTTTTCTTTACTGATCATCTTTTTATAATATTATGAAGTGAAAAACAAATAAATAAAATTTTTATCAAATAGTTGATTTTTAACTTGGACAGTTACAGGTCATTTTAAGCCTTGCCGAGCAAAATCAAGTAAAATTTTATGTCACTTTTTGACTCAATTCTAAAGGCATAATTACAAGCATATTAAATTTAGTCTAGACCATTATTTTTGCTCAATTACATTCATGTTAAATAGTAATTTTAATTATAGTCCCAAAATTACATTATACGGGACAATTATAGGTTATTTTGCTTAATTGCAATGGCAATTTTAAGTTCATTCTAAGTCCTTTTTTAGTGCCAACTGCACCAATGATCCAAAAATTTCATAGGCCTAAAGCTAACCTCAAAGAAAGGCATCTATTTGCTATACAAATGGCTCATATGCCTTCACAAAAACATCACATTATAGGTCACTTTAAAGTACAAATCCATGCCTAAATTTAATCCCCTTTTAAAGCCATTTTAAGTTAATTTTTCAATCCTTTTTTTATACTTTAAAAATATCCCTTCTATTGTTCATTTCATGCAACATTAAACATACACATCAACCCAAATCATGCTATATACAAAATGAAACAATTACCATGCTATTGCACACAAAAATGCCAATTAGACCATACCTCGTTTCCATGTCATTTTACCTTGTAAAACTCTCAGCCACAAGTTCCATTTTACCTTATACAAGCTATCTATCAAATTTAAGCATATTTACATATACTTAAGCAACACACAAGCATGCCTATACACACTCTATGACTTTACCATGCAAATTAGGCTACATACACTATAAACATACCTTGGCCATATTACCTACACCCACACACAAGCTTTAATTCACTAAGATCTTTACCACTACCTCCCACTCCCTCAATAGCTAGCCAAAAACCATTCCCTAAGCCATATATACATGCCATTCACATCACATAGCAAATAAAGTACCTCTTGACCTATAAAGGGACATATATACAAGCACTTAATTCTCCCTATCTACATATACATTCCAAGCATATTACATGCCATATTTCTTAACTGACATGCCATAACACCATTTCAAGCCATATACACACTTACACACCTACATAAAGCTCTTAGCTAAGTGAAGAACTCAACCTTCTATTCATTTCTTTTCATCCAAACATCATTCTAAACATTCATTCAATACATAAATAACTTAATTACATATATAGTTCCTAAAATTACACACCTTAGCCACCTATTCTACCAATTCCATACAATATTCCTAAACTCCATTCCCACACATGCTTTGAATGGATTAAGTTTACTTACCTCACTACCAAAGGAGTTGAAATCCACTCTTTTAGCTTGAAGAAAGTCACCAAATCCTCACTTTTAGCTTAACACTCATACACTCCATAAGTTTTTCAAAAAATCACCAAAAATCACACACTTATCCAAATTAAATTCTAGTCATATAGCTATTCATAGAATCATCAAATCCCCTAGGAAATAAAATAAAAAGGGCTAAAATACTTACACACAAGAAGTTGCCTTTTCAATCCTCTTTATTGAACACCTTAAGCTTCCTTGAATTTTCTTGATTTTTAGCCACTCCTATGGCCTCCAACACCTTTCCAAATCAATTCCTAACATATTAAGATGATTTTTGGTGGAAATGGACATGAGAAAAAGCTTGAGGAAGGGGATGAAAAATGGTGATTTTTATTAGAAATGGCATCGGCTATAGCAAGGAAGAAGAAGAATAAGAAAGGTAAAGGTGAGTGGAAATTGCCAAGTGGCCATCCATGTGTCACTTTAGCCCTTTTATAGTGGCTAAAGTGGCATAGGTTGGGCCCACACGCCACTTGAACAACCTAAAAAAAACTCAATTTCGACAAAAACATTAGGGAATTTTTAAAAATCACTCAGACCTTTAAAAACCAATAAGTTTATTTTAAAAATCCTTGATTGGTCCTATTTAGGGGCTTGTAAAATTACATAGCCAAATTCCACTGATGGGGCATTTGACCAACTACCTCAATTTGCATGTAAAACCCCAAAATTTAGAAAATTTACAAATAATCTCGAAATTCAAAAATTCTTTCATCAATAGACTCAGGGGAATTTTTAACCTTCAGGGAATGGCATTTTTAGGTCTATTTAGGCACATCCTAGGTTATTCTCGGCTTGACTCTATCTGAGCCTACGGCCCACTATATTACAGCTTAAAATGATTTATTGGTTATGCTAAGTCTTTAAATTAAGTTGATTTCATCGTTTTATAGCCTCTCAAAGTTTCATGATCAGTTCCCCTACCTTAAGCCTTTGGAAGGTGAGCTTGACTCTAGGAACACTTTTTGGTCTCAGTGGTACTATTCATATGGCTTTAATTTATGGGTGTTACAATTCTTACCCTCTTATGAAATTTTATCCTTGAAATTACCTAGAGTAAAAAGTTATGGAAACTAAGCCATTATCTTCTCCTCTAACTCCTAGGCAGCTTCTTCTATGTTGTTATGTCTCTAGAGGACTTTAACCAAAGGAATGGTTTTATTCCTCAACTACTTCACTTCTCTAGCCAGTATTTGTATAGGTTCTTCTTTATAACTTAAGTCTAGTTGCACTTCTACATCTATTACTAGGACTATATGGGAGGGATCTGATCTATACCACCTCAACATTGATATGTGAAATACATCAAGAATTTGTGATAGCTCAAATGGCAAAGCCAGTCTGTATGCTAAAGGTCCCACTCTTTATGTGATCTCATATGGCCTAATAAATTCGAGGCTCAACTTCTCCTTTTTCCTAAATCTGAGGATCTTCTTCCATAGGGATGCCATTAAAAACACTCTCTCACTAGCAGTATACTCAATATCCCTCCACTTCAAATCAAAATAGGATTTTTACGTATCAGCTGCAGCTTTCAATCTCTCTCTGATTACCTTAACTTTTTCCTCAGCATCTCTAGTTAAATCAACTCTTGACATCTTATTTTCCCCAATCTCACTCTAACACGAAGGAGTTCTACACTTTTTGCCATAAAACACTTCATATAGAGCCATGCCTAAACTAGTCTGATAGTTATTGTTATAAGTAAAATCAACTAAAGACAAGTACATATCCTAGCTACCTTTAAATTTATTGGCATAGTTGCGTAACATATCCTCAAGCACTTGTATCACCCTCTCTAACTATCTATTTTTCTAAGGGTAGAAGGCTATACTGTAGGTTAATCTACTGCCTAAGGCTTCATGCAACCTCTTTAAAAACCTAAAAGTGAATTAATGATCTCTATTAGAAATGATTGCCACATGTACACCATGAAGTTTGACAATTACCTCAATATACAATTTAGCCAACCTTTCTATAGAGTAGTCCATCTTAATAAGGATAAAGTGAGCTATCTTGGTCAATTTGTCAACTATCCCCCACACAACATCACATTTGCCTCTAGTCATAGGCAATCCCACTACAAAATCCATTGTGACTTTTTTCCCATTTCCATTCTAGTATTGCTATAGGATGCAGTAATCCAAAAAAGAACTTGATGCTTAGCTTTTATCTACTAACATATCAGACACTTTGCAACATATTCTGCCACATCTCTCTTTATACCTGACCATTAATATTGAGGCTTTAAGTCCAAATACATTTAGTATAACTAGGGTGCATTGAGTAAAGAGCTTCATGAGCCTCATTTAGTATCTATAACCTTAGGTCATCTGTACTAGGTACACATAACCTACTTTGATAATACAGACATGTATTCTCTCTCAAAACAAATCATGGTGCCTTTCCCCTTTAAACTTTACTAATCAGTTGCATTAGCAACTCATCTATACCCTGAGCTTCCTTCATCCACTATTTGAAGTCTGGTTTAATCTGTAATTTAACCAATATAGCATTTTCCTTGGTGTACTACAATTTAGCATTCATAGATCTCAAAGTTACCATGAATTTCTTGCTCAAAGCATCTGCTACCATGTTTGCTTTTCTTTGGTGTTAATCTATTAAGCAGTTATAGTCCTTAATTAGATCTAGTGATTTTCTCTATCTCAAGTTCGATTATTTCTATGTGAGAAGGTATTTAAGAATCTTATGATCTGTATAGATGTAACACTTCTCTCCATATAACTAATGCCTCAAAATTTTCATAGCAAAAACAATAGTAGCCAACTCTAAATCATGAGTAGGATAATTCTTCTCATATGGCTTTAACTATCTTAAAGCATAGGCTACTACTTTTCCTTCTTGCATTAAGATATAACATAAGCCATTAAGTGAGGCATCACGATTCACTACAAAGTCTTTACCCTATTCAGGTTGAATCAGCATAGGAGCTTCTATCAGTATCTTTTTTAACTTCTCAATATTGGCCTGACACACATCATCCCATTCAAATTTCCCATTCTTTCTAACTAGTCTTGTCAAAGGGGCTGCAATCAAAGAAAATCCCTTCACAAACCTTTTGTAATACCCAATTAATCCCCAAAAGCTTTGTATCTCTATCACATTCCTTAGAGGCTCCCACTCTAATATTGCCTTGACTTTGTTAAGGTCTACTCTAATGCGTTCTACTGACACTATATGTCCTAAAAAAGCTACTTCAGTCAGCTAAAAGTCACACTTACTCAGTTTGGCATACAGCTATCTCTCTTTTAGAGTCTGTGACATAACCTTGAGATATTGTTCATGTTCCTCCCTAGTCTTAGAGTATATTAGAATATCATCAATAAACACTACCACAAATTGATCAAGGTAAGGTTGAAATACTCTATTCATTAAGTCTATAAAGTCTATCGGGGCATTTATAAGACCAAAGGGCATCACCAAGAATTCATAGTGCCCATATCTAGTGCTAAATAAAGCCTTAGGAATATCAGCTTCCTTGACTCTCAACTGATGATATCTAAATATCAAGTTGATCTTAGAAAATACACCTACACCTCTCAATTGATTAAAGAGGTCATCTATTCTAGGTAAAGTATATTTGTTTTTCACTATCATCTTATTCAGTTATCTGCATTCAATACACAGCTGAAATGAGCCATCTTTCTTTTTTACAAACAACACAGGTGCTCCATAAGGTGAAACACTAGGTTTAATGAAACCTTAATCTAATAGTTCCTATAGTTGCACCTTTAATTCTTTTAGCTTAGCAGGTGCCATTCAGTAAAGAGTAATAAAAATAAGAGTTATACCATGACACACTTCAATTTTAAAATCAAACTCTCACTATGGAGGTAAACCTGGCAACTCATTAGGAAACACTTCATGAAACTCAAACACTATAGGAATCTGATTAAGTACTAGGGTGTAAGCATCAGTGTCAATGACATGAGCTAGGC
>CANXYI010124896.1:0-19524 GCA_948208565.1 Hura crepitans
CAAGAGCATGCTAATGATTATAATGACAATGATGATAACCCTAATATAACTATTTTGTAAGTCACAAGAACAGAGATGAGGAAAAGAAGGGGAAAAAAAACTGTGTCATGGTCGAGAAGTACCTAAATGAAGAGGTATCATATTTTTGGCGTTCGATCTTTAGTGGTTTGTTTTTGTGAGGTTTTACTGGTTTTGATGTTGTGGTGTATGCGTGAAAATGTTTTGGAATGTTAGATATTTCTATGGAGAAGTTTAAAAATTTGTCACTGACCTGGGTCTTGTCAGTGTTATGCACTATTCAAATAGATTTCTGCAAATATTTAAAAAGTGTTTTTTGTTTGTATAAATCTCAACCCACATCTGCATGTTTCATGTGATATGCAAAGGTAGATCTATTGAATATGGCTTCAGATTGGAGTTTGCATTTAAGGAAATTTATTAATAATTTGAGTGTCACAGTGTTTTTCTGATCTTCGGTGAATTTACTCCCTTTCTCTTGTGTGTTTGTGTGATAAAAGGTGGGTGGTTGATGCATTGGTTGGTTTCTTCGAGTTTGATAACTGCGGTTATTAGTTGAGTCATCTCTTTCTATGCTGTTTGTATTAGTAGGAAGATGCCAAGGTCCCTTAGAAACTTCATATTGATGTGCCTTTGTGAGCAGGTTGACAAGCTGAAGGTCTTATCTGAATCCCTTGCTAGCTCCTCAGCAAAATCTGAAAAGCGCATCTTAGATCACAGGTATACAATGAAATTTTGAAGAATTATCTGTTACTGCAGAGTCTTGGGTGTTTTGAAAATTGTGGACCACACACTTTCTATTTCTTGTTTTTAACTCAAGTGTTGCTAATTTGACTTTCTTGCTCTTGAATTTTCTGAGCATCCTGTTGGGTATTAATTCTTTTGATATTTATTCTTTTTTATTGTTCTTGAATTGCACCTAAGTGCTTAAAGGCATTTTGTTTGTTAGAAAAGAGGGCTGCAGCAGTGCCTGGGCTTTTCACTAGGACTAAAGAATATATTGTTTTTATTTCAAATGTATAAAAATTTTGATTGTTTGTATTGGTGATAATTTTTCATTGTGCTTGGGCCAACTGAGCATAGGAGATTGCCAAACTATATTGAATCCCTTGAGAACTCAAAACAATAATTAAAGAACTTTAAACCACTTCTGGATCCAGTGTTACAAAGTAAATGCGACTAAAAATGTCATTCCTTTGAGAAATGATGCTAGGTTGTATTTCCTCCCTGCTGTTAATTGGCAGAGTACAAAAAGAGGAGGCTCTGAAAGTTCGTGTCGCCAAAGCTGATGAAGCTAATGAGAAAGAGAAGGTAATCTGCTTCCATGTCAAAGCTTTTCTTTTCTTTTATTTTTTTTATTTTTTTTATTTTTCAAGTAATTATTAGATTGTACAGAACAAGGCAGCAAGAATGATACCAGATCCAGACTGTCATTTTCTCCTTTAATTGAATTGGTTGTTCCGAGCCTACTGTGAATGACAAAAATACATACTTGAAAGAAATTGCTGCCTGGAGTTGCCTTTTAAGAATGCTGGTCTTATTAATACAAGAGTAATGGTTTAGTTAGTTACGTAGATATTGGATATAATTTCAACATGTTCACAGTTCTTTTCTTATCAAAATGGCCTAGAACTTATTAGAATGGCCTCTTTTAAGTCGACTCTGGATGTTTGATTATATTATAGATGGAGAAGCCCAAGGAAGCATTAACCCAATCATTGAATTCATAGTGTTGCCCATGACAAATGGTCAGATCTCTTTATTGACTTATCACTAGATATCATGAACATGAAGAAAAGGATGGTGTCACTTCGCGATGGGCTGGAAATCAGGTCTAATACTCAGATCTGTTCCCTTGTTCTTGTTCCTAGACTTGCCTAAGGTTTCTGGAAATTCTGACTTGTTTTATTGATTGAATTTTGCCTCCTTAAATAGAGGTTACAGCCCTAGTAAGATAGGAATTCTTTTCTAACCAGGAAACTAGGAATTCCTTGTAATCAGGAAATATCAAAATAAGAAATAAATCACTAATTCTGAAAATAAGTTCTATTACAGCCCAAAATGCTGCTGAAAATTAAATCAGAAAATACTGCCTTAATTAACCTTAGGACCATAACACTAGATGGTGTATGTTAGTTTTAAGTTTTGTGTATGATTGATCATCTATCAGTTACTCTTTGCTATCTGAAGTTATTAGTGTGCAAAATACATTTATTCCGGGTCATATTTTTCTTTATGACTCCTGGTTTTTTCAAGTTTTTTTGTCACGTCCGAAATTTGGAAAACTATGTGTGCTACAACCAAGCAGAAAACTTTTAAAAGTGTATATTTGGATTACATGAAAGTTTAATTTCCTTTTTCTTTTTTAATTTTCTTTCTAGGAAATATCAGCTGAAATTGCTAAACTCGAAAACCAAAGAGATGAACTTGAAGCTCAATTGAAAAAGGTTTCTCTCTCTCTCTCTTCTTCTTCTTTTTTACTTGGTGGTTCTGCATGAGAACATAAATGAGAGGCCATCTTGATATAATTTTGGCAGCAACAGCTCATCTATCCTTGTTGGTTTCAACATTTGAGAAATTTCATTAGCTGTGTAAAAACTATGAAATTTAAAATTTGTATGTGAGGCTTGTATGACTTCCCAATCCCACCAACGCATTGCCCATTTTGTGCCACTGTCACCACCAATTTTACTAGGGGATTTGATGCAAGATTTCAGTAGTGGGATATTGTTTGCAAACCTAAGTCAATGTTGATTCATCCTGTTGACAAAATGAGCTAATATATGAGGCATATAGCTTTCCTTATCTGTGATGGCAATTGCATGATTAGTGCTGCAGAATGGAGTATTTTGTAAATTTGACAGTAATCATGTTTAAATTATCTTAAATTCTGATGTTTCTTTTAGATAATGCAAATTGAAATATGTAAACATGTTGAATTTATCATCAATTCAGATAAGAAACTATTTTTGGGATAAATTTGACATAACTACAGGAAGGTGCAATTTGACATGCACCACAGTTGGGTTCTCATCTACATTCTTAAATCTAATATCCATTAGGAGTTTAGCCATTAAAGAACGTATAGCATTTCAAATCATATGAACAAAAAAATTAAGTCCAAATCCCTTTACTTGAAATTTTTATTAAAATGCTGCATGAGACTTCATTTAGAATCTTGTAGATGATTTAGCTGGAAGAATCTTTCATATGCTTGTATTAGGTTCCATTTGGATTATCCTATGCTGATTGCAAATAATACAGATTGGTCAACATGGTGTAGGTTAATATCTCCTTGGCTGCTGCAAATGGACGCCTTCATAATGCTAAGGAAGAGAGAGACCAATTCGATGAAGCTAACGATCAGATTATTGAGCACTTGAAAATGAAGGTGTGCAGTTCTCTTCTCTTTCCAAGTTTGAAGCAGGTCTAAAATTTATACTGCAAAGAGTCTTTGGTAATCTTCACATTTGTGGTAAAATCTTCTCAATTTTAGGAAGATGAACTGTCAAAATCTATTGCTGCAAGCAAGGTAGAAGCAAATGTCATCAGTACCTGGACTAATTTTCTGGAAGATACTTGGGTTTTCCAGCGCTCGTATGCAGAAATGAAGGAGAAGCAGGTCAAGTAAGTACGTCATTGTGTAATATTTTTTTCAAGTATGCTTTTATGTTTTGTCTCTAGCAATATTTTAAGTGTTTGTTACTTTCTAATAAAGAATGTCTTATACTTCAGACTAGAATATTCTGAAATTTATTGTTAGTACTTACTACTTACTCACATTTTCTAGTGGTGAACTGGAGAGGCATGAGGAGTATTTTATGAATCTGGCAGTCCATCTACTCTCTGATTACAAGGTTGTGTTATTTCTGTCAAATACACAGAGTACTTGAGGATGTTGTTAAACTTCTGTAATCCCTTTCTTGTGTGTGCATGTGGATTCCTGTTTTGACACTACCTGCATATCTTGTGCAGAAAGAATTGGGGCCTGCTATTGGTCGAATTGAGAAATTTGTGGAAAATCTGAAGAGCTTAAGTGAAGGGTGATATTCTGTATTTTTGCGGTCTTAATGATTTTTTTTTTAAATATTTTGATTTGAACTGAATCTAATTTTATTTTTCACTTGGTAATACAGTTCAGAGACGACAGCTAATTTGGATGATGATGATTCTAGAGCACTGCACCCAAGGAAAAATCTTGAGGAGGAATATTTGAACTATGAAGCCAAGGTATGTAATGTTGTGGCTCTCTCTGGAACCTAAGTGACAGTATTGGACTTTGGAAAATTTTCCTGCTTCGTCGTTGGATTTCTTGGGTTATACTTTGAATGTGGGGTTCTTCTAATATAATTACTGTGAAATTTATAATACAAATCAATTTTGTAAATCCACCAAAATTTAGACTAATTTCTCAGAATGAAAAAATAGTTCTTCGCACATGATTTTTGGAACAGGATCCAACTTGCAATCTTACTCTAATTAGTAGGAAAAGGACCTGTGGGCCTGTGGCCTTCTGGTCTGGATGGAATCCTTTTCTATTTGACCTGTCCAAACCTGTTTGAGCTGGCTGGTTCCCGTTCACCAGAAAACCAGTGTGTCATGTCCTCAGTTAAGACAGGTAAGCAAGTGGTGGCGACATCTGAGGTTATGATTTCATCCTCGTTAAAAAAAGGGGGGGTTTCTGATGTTGGGTGTACATCTCAAGTCCAAAGGACGGATTCAAGGCCTCCTTGACTATAAAAGGATAATGCCATATTTTGTTCTCAAATTTGTTCTATATTAAGAATGCAAGTTACTGTTCTCTTTCCTCATTTCTTTGGTAATTTTACTTAAAAAAAATTTTTACGTTTTAAATAAATTATTAAATATGGATTTTTAACATAAGGTATTAATTTTAGTCTAATTTTAGATTGTGTTTAATTTCTTTCTACTCTGTACCAACATATAAATTATTATTTAATATTAACCCCGATTACCTTGGTTGAATAACTGTCCAAAGACCAAGCCAGTTTTGGAAACCTTGCTCAGACAATGTTATTTACTAGTCCAATAGTGCTATGCTATAGGTTATTACCTGGGGAGAAGAGTTTAGCACAACGCTAATGCACGGTCTTGGATGAATTGTGGCTTAGATTTTTTACCGAGTTGCAGACTTGCACTTAGCAACAAATTAATCATGTCTCATGCAATTTATTTTCGTGGATTATTCAAAATTTTCATTATTCTATTTTCATTTTTTTTTCCTTTCTGAAAATTGGCTTTCTTTGCTTTTAGATGTATTCTAGTTATCCCCAACAAAAAAATCAATACAGATCAAGATATTAATGTTGCTTTTTTCTTTTTCAGATTATAACTACCTTCAGTGTGGTGGATAACATAAGGGAGCAGCTTGCTTTTCATAGGTGGGATTTGGGATATGTCCTCGGTTATTCTTTTCTCCTCCTTTACTGTACCTTTTCCGTTTTTTCGATGGTTGGAGATCGGAATCAAATAATTTTAAGTTTTAATTACTCAAATGAGGTTTATAGTGCTTAGATCTTTTCTCGCTGCATTGACTTGTAAATGAAAATTTAACTTGCCCGAATATTTACAAGAAACTGTATTTGAGTATGATATTAGCTCTATAACAAAAGTTGTCATATAGTTCCTTTTAGATTTGATCGAACTCATTCTTTTCTTTTTCTTTTTCCTTTTCCTTTTCTTGACTCCCCTACATGTTCAGTTCTATATATGCAAACTTTGTTCAAATTCAGATTCCAATTTTTGGTTTCAAATTCTCTATCTAAATGCAATTATATTGTCTTGTGCATTCATTGTTTTTCAACTCCTGAAATTATACTTATTTGGGGCTTGTGTCTGATCCAGGAAAGATGACACAAGGATTAAAGAGTTACTCGATGATATTGAGAAGCTGAGAAAGGAATTTGAATCCATCGAGAGACCAATTCTAGAAATAGAGACTCCGCCTACCCCCAAGTCAGAAACTGTATCTGAAAAGGTACTATGGAGTCCACCCAGCAACTCAACACCAGAATTAATTTCACCAAAATCTGACACAGATGCACAACCCAAGGCACCTGTAGTTCGGGAACAGGCAGTGCTTGATCCTGCAGCTGAACTAGCAAAGCTGGAGTCGGAGTTTGGGAAGGATGCTCGAGATTACTCAGCAGAAGATATTAATGAATGGGAATTTGATGAGCTTGAGCGGGAATTGAGATCCAGTGATACAAGAAGCGACCAACGAGCTCTTTAACATGGTGATTGCTGCAATAAAAACTCACTAAACAAGCAAAAGCATATGTACAAGTTTGACAAAAATCATATTGACTTCCCCAAAGGCCGATATCACGAGCTTTTTTCACTGTAACTTCGTGTGTAACAATGGAGTAAGTTTCGTTTTGTTCATTCTTCTGTAAATGGTCGGATTTGTATGTTGTAACTTTGTAAGGTGGACTTTGATGAAGCAAATAAGTCACTGAATGTAAATGTTGAATTACAGAATATTTAAATGCATTGGTCCAAGTGTGGGTATGATTTTATAACTTTTGAAGCTTACCCAATTGCCTCTGGCTGTTCAATTGCAAAGGGAATATGGGAACCGAAGCAGAGAATGTTGGCATTTGGCTGTCTTTGTTGTTGATGTGATTTCATTAGAAAACAGCAAAACGTTTCCTTATCTGGAAGTTGGAAATTGTCTCATCTTTTAATCAACAACATCATTATACAAGGCCTATTCTGCTCTCATTACACGAGTACAGAAGATAGTGGAGAGTTAGCCCCGCCATACAGAAAATCTCTTGGAAAGGCAGTCACTAAAACGACTGCCCATAGGTTTTGCTATAAATTGTGCATCTGCTGCAATTTTCAGCTTTGGTGGTGCTGGTGGAATGCCCGGCAAATGGAACCCATTCCATTGAGGCAGTGTGGTTCTACTTGTCTATTATCTATTGACTAGTAGAAGCCATAGCACCCTTATTTTGCGGGTGGTGGGTCATTCTGACGGGCACATTCGTGGCTATGCTTAGCAGCTTCTACTTTTCGTGTCCCTGCAGAATCCAAGTTCAAGAGCCTCCCCCGCATCCTCTCCCTCCTATCATTCACCACATTTTTCAGAAATCATTTTGAATTCATCCACCATCAAAGCAAAAATGATAGTAGCCTCATTCAAGTATAATATCTCAGATAAATGGGGCCATAGGAAGGGAAAAATTGATGTTGCATTTATGCATTTGAACTCTTCATTTTTGTTAAAATCACAATATTTTTGAATATTTTTGATAGTGAATTAATGTCCGGTGGAGAATGAAATCAGAATCTATTTTCATTGTAATTTGATGCAACACTATTCATTTTGTGAAGGTTGTTGCTCCATTTCAAAGAAATTTCTACCATTGTGAATGTCATAAAAGCTAATGCACAAATTGGAGATATTCTTGGTTGTATATTACTTATCTATCTTAAGAGGAAAATAAGGGAAATTTGTCTTTTGCCTTTAACATTTTAAAGGCGTGGGAATGTCCAATCCTTATAATTTTAAACTTTGCTGGACATTACAATCATCATGCAGATTCTTCAACTCAGGATTATCATTGTTATTGTTTGTATTCTTTTTGCTGTTTCAATAATACAGAAATACAAATGATTTCAACAATTAAAGATCAAATAAAGAAAAAGATGATTTTTTTTTTATCCCTCCAAAGGAATATTTTAATTCATACCCATATAATCCCAATCATGCTATTTTCTACATTGATCCAAAAATTTCAAGAGACCAAAATATTGTAGCCATAGACTTCGTAGGTCAGAATAACTTATGGGTTTCATAATAATGCACATTATGATGCCTTGAATATAGCTAAAAGCACTAAGTAAGAAATTCAAAGAAATAATGTTTTTTTTTTTTTTTTTTTCACAACCGCAAAAACAAACTGTTTTAGATTAGAGAAGAACAGTTCAGCCCCTCTCGCAATTCTTATATACATATACACGAGCGGGAATTGAATCTGATCATTCAGGTACATTAATCATATCAGTTACAGGTGATCTCAATTTTTTTTAATAGATAAAACTTAATTAGATTTGAAGAAAAATGCTAAAAATATAGGAAGAGAGAGGAGAGATTAATTCTTAAATATAGGAGTGTGTTAAAAGAGAGAGACAAAAAAAAAAAAAAAAGTCTCGAGCTTTGCAGGCATTGCATCCACAATTTCCTTCCCTCCACCAAGAAATGTCGGATCATATGTTATTTTCTTAGTGAGGTTAACAACTCATCCTTTCTTAAAAACCTTCCATTCTCGTGTCACTTCAATGTTACTAAACAGCATAAACAATATACAACAATAACCATCAAAACATATATATATATATATATATATATATATATATAACTTTCAAAAGAACACATATTTTTTATATAAAGATGCACACGCATTGAATAATTCTATTTGCATATACTATGAAAAAGTCGCTACCAAGAATTTCCTTTTTCTTTTTTGATATAGAAAGAAAGGAGTGAAGGATCGATCTCGAGACCTATAGAGATCAGCTCTATTGCTGGAGTGCCCGGTAAGGGACCACAACCAAGAATTTTCTGATAAAAAACAAATCCAGGAATCCAGTAAAAGCGGTAAATAAAGCCAGGTGAAGGATGAAAATGATTCTTAAAACTATTATTTATTAAACAAAGGAAACATTTTTCAAGTTTGTTTAATGAGTTAATGGGGTACAGGCAAAGAAACAAGAGGACTATTATATGATAAAAATTCAGTTAAAGTCCTGATCAGCTGCTTTTTTTTAAAGGAGAGAGAGGTAAGTGCAGCAGAAGATAAGCAGGAATATCTAATAATTTTCACAAGCATGCCCTAAATTTCTGAGTAAATAATTCATTAAATGAATAGAAAACATTATCAATATGTGGGACAAACAAATCATGCATGTCAATATTTTATTACTTCCCTCTGAACTTGGCATTTGTTTTCGTTTAGTGATATTATTGAATAAGCTTAGTTCATTCACTGAGTTGATAAACAGAGTCAATAAAAAAAACCTGACAGACCTATTTCCAATAGATATTGTAACTCTACTCTATTGACACCATTTCCAGTGTATAACCCTTTATTTTGCTCTCAAAACTAAAAATTTAGAAAGAAAAACTGTGATATTTATTCTTGAATTTTATTTCTCATGAATTGCCATATATTTTAAATTTTCATTTCTATGGTTGATTGCTAAGTTCATGTTTCTTCTTTAAAGTCCTTCTAATGAATAAATTACTTCCTAATACTTTACTATATACAATTGGAAAGAGAGAAAAGAAAGTGAATCACTTGTTAATGCTGATTATAGAGTATGATGTGGAAAACAAAATATTAAAACAGCAAGGAAATGAGCCATAAATTATAAATTGGTGAAAAAAAGAAACAAAAAAAAAAAAAGGGACAGCACTGGACCATTGTTGCAACTCCCATAAAATTTTTGTATTTTTTATTTGGAAGCATTTAGAATAATCCAAAATTTTGAGAATTGTCTAATACAGTTCATTACTTTCCACAGATTGGCATCATCTCCCACTCACTCTTTTAAATGCTGACCTTCCCTTCATTTCCCCCCTCACAAAGCTCCCCATAAGCTATTCCCCAAACAAAAACACAAGAGCAGAGAGAAAGAGAGAGAGAGATACCTGAATAATACAGTGAGCTGTTAGAATGGAAGCAAACCTCTTATCATATGACTATGCTGATGATGACTACATTGACATGGAAGTGAGCTCGTATTCTCATTTCCTCTGCAATTCCAAAATCTCTGCTCAGCAACCGAGGGAATTTGAGTTCCAAATGTCTTCTATCTCACTTGAAAAAGAACACACAACTTCCCCAGCTGACGAGCTATTCTACAAAGGAAAGCTCCTTCCACTTCACCTTCCCCCTCGTTTGCAAATGGTTGAAAAGCTCCTGGAACATTCCAATTCAATATACAATACCAGGAAAGATACCTTTGAAGAATACTATAGCACCCCATTAATGACGCAAGCACCAACACCAACTGCAACTAGTACTCCATTTGAATCCTGCAATATTTCACCTGCTGAGTCTTGTCAGGTCAGTAGGGAGATAAACCCAGAAGAGTATTTTATGGAGTACTCAAATGAGGTAAGTGATTTCATCGGTGAGAATCCAAAGAAATCCTGGACCAGAAAGCTTAAGCTAATCAAGCAGTCCTCTATTGGTTCCAGGCTGAAGGCTTCCCGGGCTTATATCAAGTCTTTCTTTGGTAAGTCTGGCTGCTCAGATGATTCCTGTACAGCAGCAACAAAAGTTGCAGATGAAGGAACAATTTCAAAAGCAAAAGAGGCTTTCGACAAGTGTGAGAAGCCAGCAAAGAAAACCCCTTTTGGACAAATTCAGAAGGAAAAGATTCAGATGCCTAATTCTACGCACAAGTCAAGGATCACTGATGATGCCAACGGTCGCCTTCACAGGAGATCGTTCTCAATGGCTATCAAACGACATCCAACAAACAAGTCACCATCATCTTCATCGTCATCCGGCTCTTCATCATCTAGCTCAACTAATAGAAATGGATTTTATGGGCTGCCTTTTCTAAAGAGAAGCAGCAGCGTAAATTCAGAGGTTGAGAATCCAATTCAAGGAGCAATTGCACATTGCAAGCAGTCTCAGCAGCTGTTCCACCCAAGGAAGACTCCAGCTGAAGTTGGGTTTTGTCCTCTGTCAGCTTCCAAAATTGCTATTTGTGAAGAGCAAGAATGGCCAGACCTTTGCAGAGGTTGAAATGCATTCAGAATTTTAAAAAGGCAAAAAAGAAAAAAGAAAAAAGAAAAGTGCAAATGATTTTGATTGGTTCTAAATGTGTTTCTTCCTCTTCTTTCTTCATTAATTTGATTAAGCACATCTTTTTATCAGGCATAAAACAGAACTGTTAACGCACGTAGAACTGTTAGCTCATACCATTAATTAGAAGCTTCTTAAAATTCCTCATAATATTTTTTTTTCTTTTTTCTTTTTCCTCTCAGTCGAATTAAGGTGTAATAAGGACACTAGAAAAGTTGGTCCTTTTGAATATAAATCGAAGGAATTCAAGCCAAAATGAATTCAGATTCAGTTACTTGAAGGCTCTTGTTTCTATGTCCGCTTATTTGATGGGGAGTTCTAATTTTCTAGAAATACAAGTTGTAGATCAGTTTATGCAAGATTTGGATTTATATATGGGCATCCTTTCAAAGCCAATTTGTTTAGCTACAGAAATTTCGACACCATACTAGAGCACCAAGTATAAAAAGAAAGCACAAATTTCACACGCGCAGTCTTTCGGAGCAACAATAGCAAAAAAGCATTTCATGCGCTCAATTTCAAGGCAGTGTATTAAAGATAAAGGACTAATGCAAGAGAACAAAGGAAAATCAAGAAGACATCTATTCAACCTATAAATGTTAATCATTTCAAACGACATTTTTGCCACCAGCAAGCTTTGAAGTTTACCACATCACAGTCTTTCCTTGAAAATCACTATGTCAGTGTTGGCACTTTGTAGGTGTCTTCTAAGCTACAAATTGTGGGTCAGACCCCAACTATGTTATCTTTTTTTAACTATCCAGTGCAGAGAAATCAGTCATGTAGATTTTCCGTAAGTTTACAAGTCCCATGATGAAAGAAGAACCAAAAAAAAAGAAAAAATGTTATATAATTTTCAGTCACATGACAATGGTACAATGCTATGCTGTGTCTTGAATCATAGGGTTCTTATAATTTTGATTATTCACTATGATTGTAGGACTATATTTTACTTTTGTCTCAGTGCTATTATGATCATCAAAATTAATCTTCTCACCATCAAGTTTAATAAATGATTGGAAATTCTATACCTGAGTAAAGTGAGGATGAATCTCAATTGCCATCAATTCTACAAAGCCAAAATTTCTGCCCAGGTAATAAATCTGAAAAGCAATGTTATTAGGCAAATAATAACATCAATGATAAGACAACTGATCAAATCATGATTTGGATGCAAAACAAAAGCCACATGTCTGACTCTCAAGGGCATCGAAGAGACGTCTGCCTCCATTGTATATGTAAATAAAGAAAAGCGATTCCTGCATCAATATAAAAGAAATTGTTTTTCTCAAATAATCAGCAAACAGCTAGTAATGATGTTGAGAAAAGATTTAGTAATCAATCCCTATACATGTCCAGGGTACTCTACTCGAAATCCCTCTAAGTCAAGCAAAGAAAGGCAATTAATAATATAATACAAGAGGATATGTTCAGGTGAGAAAAGCCTTTAAGGTGGCTCTTTTCCCCTTTTTTTATTTTCTGAGTGGGTGTACTAAAACCTTAAACTAAGTGAGAGTGTCAGCCAGAGTTTTGACAGGATTAGAGCCAAAGAAAGCAGTAAAAAGGCTAATTAATGTTGTTGAGCACTTAGAGGTACCTATAAGCATAATACAAGAAACTCCATTCCCCACCAAACTTTTATGTTTTGCTACCAAGAAAAGTAAAGGTCGGCCTCACTCAACTGCTGGGACACATAATTATATCAATTTTATTCTTCTCTTACAAATTTTCCAGAGTATACAACAAGCTAAGATGTAGGGATCCATATACCTCTTCAGATGGTTACAGATTATAAAACTAAAATACACGAGTGATCTACACAGTATTTGCAATAACTCAGTCTCATGATTAATTGTCACACCTGTTGGCGTAGCACCATGTGCTTTCTCAATAATGCAGATATTAAATTGTGTCTTTTGTAGTGAACTCTATAAAAGTAGAACAAAGGAACAGTGTAAAGCCCAAAATCTAAGTTTTGTAAGTATGAAGCAAAGGAGATAAACTGTGAATGATAATTGGATTACTTAAAATGAAGGAAACCATCAACCGAGTTGAGTTGCAGAACAATAAAATATTTTACAGTCACTGAAACTAATATTGCTCTCCATTCATATTAACTTTGGATCCTCTGACACAATTAAGTTCTCACATGCATAATTAACAATTGAAAAAGTACACCTGATATATGAGGACAACTGAACTGACAGTTCTTGTCCAAAGCTGAAGATTTTACAGAGATACATACAATAGTATCCATTATCATATGTCAAGTTCTACAAGATTTCAAATAATACTTCAAGTAATAACATGATTCCGTTATTACAAATTTGACAAAAGAAGATGTTTAACGATGGTTCTACTTCTAGCAGTAACAAGAAGTTAATATTGTTCTTCACGTACACTAATTATCAATGGCATTTCCAAGACACATTCTTGCATTAAATGCTTACTATCAATTTTAGATCTGCCAACTCAATCTCTATTCTCTTTTACTTTTGTTCTAATTATTTAAGCCTGTGAATTTCACTGCATATAGTCTCCTCAAACGTGATAATGATTTTGTACTTTTATCAAACTCCAAAATTCCCACCAAACTGAAACCAGTTTCTTCAAATATAAATTGGATTCTTGATTTGAATCAAGCAAAAGCAAACACAACTAAGTTAATAGTGAGTGCAGGCAAAGCCTAAGAAATTGAGCAAAACTCTAGTAGGTGAAAGTTTCTATAAGTAGATTAACCTCAATTAAGGGTTGTCTATAACTTAAAAGTGGTCGATCATAGTGGCATTAATTTTGCACTCTCTTTAGCCTCCTAGATAGTGATCTTGCTTCATCCAGCATGAATTTGAAAAGGTGTAAACAGTAAGGCCCAGATTTCCTCTTCGGAATGGAGCCTTGAAGGCCAAGTCATTCCTAGTCTACTTCTAGCCTTAACAAAGATTATAATATAACAGAGGGTATCTGAAAATCATTAGTATTGAGGTTCAAGAATCTTGAAAGAAGTCATAAAAGCAGAAACTTCATTTTGATTGACTTTTCATTTGAAATGAAAGATTATTCAATATCCGAATCTTTTCTAATACATTAATGTAACCAGTCAGTACAGTGTTTGCACCAAGTCTAGCGTGAACGCAGTCCAGGAAAAAATGGAAGCAAATAACTGCTTCGTCAACCATTCTTCGCGCCTGTAAATCTTATGAAAGAAGCACAAGAATTTTAACTTTAATTCAATTCTTCAAACTTCTACTTTTCATGTCCTCGCTCTTTTTACAGGTGATCCTCACTCAGGGCAGCAAAGATGTAATATATGCGGTGGAGAACTTACATTATAATTTGTAGGCGAGCAACAAATCATTTTCTTGTTTGTGCAGGATTAGCTTCATCTATTGATTCATTATGATCACTCTGACACTTGAATCTGCCCCTAGTCCATAGTTCAGCACGAGCAAAGAGATTAGAAGAGAAATTAAACGGTCTCGCCCTTAAGCATAGAATTCAAGTGCCGTTAGTGTAGCGTAGGTACACCACTTACTGTAAACTAAAAGCAGAGTACAAGGTAAATGGCTGCAGCCTAAAGCACAATCTGCAGCAAACGAAAAAAAACTGATAGCATTAAATCCTTAACCCGCCAGAATAACGAAATGGTTTGAATCAGTGGCTTACAAGAAGTACCTTAGTTTTGTCGTTCATTACAATACAGTCATCTAATCAAGTACCTAGAATTTCAGAGAAATTAATCCAAAAGGAATTTTGGAACGGAACGTTGGGGGTTTCTATGAGAAGCCAACAAACAAGGCTCGAGTTCGACTAGTAAGCGACTGATTTTTAATTGGTGATTTGAAATTTGAACAATGTCATGAGCGTTTTATTCAATCTGACAAATGCTTTCACACTCGTGGATAAATTCCCATTCTTCTCCTTCCCCTCTTAGATTATCGCCATTGCAGACCAGGAGCTCGAGCAGTGAAACGTACCGTTCTAGGCTATTTGCAGGAGGAGAACCCAACAAGAAGGAAGTCTAGGGAAAACGCACCGTTTTACTGATTTGGGAAAAATTATGAATCTTAACATGGGCCCAACTTGGGACCATGATTTTGGGCCAGGCCGGATATATCAGTCTTGACCTGGGTCGACCCATTTTTTTACAAAAAATTATTATTATTAATGGCAAGTTTAGAAACCCAATATGCTGAAGAAAGGCAGAAAATTTCATAGTGATATTCGAATTTTAAATAAGAGAAATATTATATCATATGTAGGTTACATAACATATAAATATAATGCGACAAATTCATTTTGTCTTTGCATAAATGTATTTTATTGGTATTCCTTATAGAGAGAGAGGAGAAGTGGAAGCTTCAATATAAAATTTCCCACGAAATTGAGATTTTTTTTTTTTTTTACCGGTAGGTGAGTAATTTTACAATAAAGATACATGAATTAGTTTGATATTAGTGTTTTTAAAAATAAATTGAAAAATTTAAATGTTTGTATTAATTTAAAAAAAAAATTAAGAAGGGAATATTCAAATTGATATTCAAACAAAAAATAACTCTACCAATGCTTTACAGTTTGTTAATTTCATTTTTTTTAAATAAAATCTCAAATTCGAATTCGATTATACTTATCCAATTTGAGATTTTATTTAAAATTAATCTAATTCGGTTACTGAATTTGGTCAAGTATAAAATAATTAGAGGTATAATAATTAATAATCATTTGAGAGGTTGTGGAAGAATATATTCTCCGATTCAATTATTTGCATAGCTCATGTGCCTGTATCTTTTAAGGCCGTCACAGTTGTCCCCAGTGCCGTATAGAAGACTTAGATAAATGGCATTTAGTGACACTGTTTTGTCATCATCTTTCTTCTCCGGTCAAACAATTATCCTTCTACCTCCAGGCTACAGCCTCAAGCAACAAAAATGGTTGGATTTGGATGAATAGCATTGCTGATGGGTGAAAGAAAATGCAACTGAAAATCTGTCAACTCAAATACTTTCATGTTCTACACAAAACTTTGCAATGCTTCCTGGGAAGAAAATTGCTTTACCTGAGAACTGTGAGATCATGTTGATTCCAAATGCCTGTCATGCGTCCAAGTTCATTTACTTTCAACTCCAAATTATCTATCAACAGACATCAACATAATCATAAGGATGATTTTTATTTAACTAGACACCTTCATTTGCTTCAGATTTTTTTTTACTCTACAATCATAACACTTGCTCAAAAAAGTTGCAAATTCACACGTTTAAAGGGCGTAAATTCTGTCAACTTCCGAATTGGAGAAGTCAGAGTGTTGCCATGAACTGGATCCACTCCTTCGTATGGACTTTTCCTTCTTCCTCATTGAGCGCGTCCTCTTCGACTTCACTACATAGTAAGTCATTGTACCCAGAACCCCAGCCATTATCACTCCTCCAACAACTGTAACGAAAATAGCAGCCCATTCGTGTTTCCGGCCAACCACTATATACGATGAAGCTATAAAGGCAACTGAGGTACACACAGAAGCCAACCACATTAGTTTGTTAATCACCTCCACTACTCTTCTCTCTGCTTTTGTCTCACCTCTAACCAGTGTAATTTGAACCACCACAACAGCTAATGATGTAAAGAGAGCAACAGCATTAAAGATGAAGAAAATTTTGAAAGAAGTATCGCCCACCACTACGGCCAATCCACTATCTTTATCCCCACCAGGTACAGTAAAAATGGCTGCAAAGGCAACTGTCGCAAATAGCACAGCCACCACTGTCACTGAATTGGTAGCATTGTTGATCCCTTCACGATGTAGTTTCCTCAGTTCTTTAGAAATATTACAAACATTCTTGTTGGTCCTTCTGGTTTGTTCAAGTTGGGTATGAACATCCTTCTTAATTTGAGTCACGGTTTTCCTCAACTCATCTCTTGGTTGGTTCAGTTCATTAGCTCTAACAGCACCATAGCGACATAGACATTCTTTAATCTCTGATGATTCTTCTGAGAGGGTAAGCTCTTCTGCAATGTCAAGGGCTGTTTTATGGTCTCTTGTCAGTGCATTGACATTTATATCTGGAAGTGATAACAATACACTTACTATCTGCAAGAAAAGGAGGAATCAAACCAAGTATGTACATAAGTTCTGTTTTTAGGTCTAAAAGGTGGAAAATGACAGTCATACCTCCACTCGCTTCTTCCTAGTAGCCACATGTAATGCTGTATTACCAAATTTGTCTGGAAGCATAACAATGGCAGCATCTGCATCGAGAAGTAATCTAACCACCTCACAGCTCTGCCCTTTTACAGCCATATGCAATGCGGTCTGCCCCTTCTTATCTGTTCTTCGTGCCAACTGTGGATCTTTACTAAGCAATGCTCCAACAATATCTACATGACCTTGACGGGCAGCTAAATGCAATGCATTTTTCCCATTGGACCTAGAGATCTCCAATAAGCTGCCATCCTTTGAAAGCAGTTCATTCACCACTGCAGTATGCCCTCTTGTAGCTGCAGATACAAGAGGGGTTGCCTTTGATGGGCCATAGGTTTGGCTCAGGCTTGGGTCATGATCTAGTAGCACTTGGACGATGGCTGCAATAAAATTATCATCCTAAGTGGTTTCCTAGTCTCTATGAACACTGTTAGAAATGTCAACAGATGGCATAGCATACATCAAAAGTTTAGTGCGATCTGGAAATTCAATTTTTACTATAAAATTTGCAATGGAACCTTTATTTTTGATGAAATTGGTACTAGCTAATCTTCAGAATGGAGTGGGAGATCAAAACAGATACTCAAAATAGAATATTGCAGACTTATAAATTTGCAAGGAACCATGAAAAGTAACAAAAACCAAAACCATGCTTGTGCAAGTAAAGCCCTGCAGTTGGAAAGTGACTTAAGCACATTCATTATCTAGCCAAATGATATTCCAATTTGCAAGTTTGTTGTTTTTCATGATAACACAAATTATTGACAAACTTACACCCTATCAACCACTATATTCACGACATAAGGATTAACCAAAAATTTAAGCAGTGATAAATAAAGGCCATTAGCAATACCATACATAAGTTCTAGCAATTGCATTAAACTAAGACAAACATAAGATGCTTTAGTTCACATGTTCCTTTAGAATTAATTTGCTTTCTTACTTCTAAACCTAACAATCAAATCAAAACAGACCAGAACAAAAGCATGAAAAGCTCAGAGACATTACCATGGTGCCCTTGCACAGCAGCGATATGCAAAGGATCAAAGCCTGACCTATTCTTCCTAGTAAGACACTCCTTACTCGAATACTTTAACAACTCCTTTACTACCTCAAGATGTCCTTTATCAGCGGCAGTAAAAACCGCAGTCTCTCCCAACTCATTCACCTCATTGACTACTGATGCCCTTATTTCTGCAACCTCTGCATCAAAATCCTCCCCACTCAAAGTCCCCGCCAGTTGAGAATCAATATCATTAAGAATCTGCTTCACAGCTACTAAATCACCATGCTGAGCCGCTAAGTGCAGCTCAGTGTCATTATGGCGCCCAGTCACTTGTTTAACATACTTCTTTTTTCCTGCTTGATCAATCCGTTTTCCAGAATTGGATAAAACTAGAGCTGGAGCTGATGCTGTTGAGGATGGCGATGGTGTTGGAGAGGGTTCCGATAGGGAATTTTGGCTAAACCGCGAAGGCATTAATCCTTTCTCTTTGTCCCTCTCTCCACCTACACATTAATCAATAAAAAAACTACTCAATAACATGGATAAATAAGCAAAAGATTCTTCTTTTCTCATTTACATGTAAACTTTCAAGCATAGGGATCTTCCAGTTCCTTCTGAATTCCATAAAATTTTCATACGTGTAGAATAATAGATGCCCTACTAGATTCATGAAAAAATCAATGTTGCTATCTCTCTTTCTCCCCTAAATTAACAACACTTGTCCATTAAACCAAACAGATTTAAGATTCTCTGATGAAAAGAAAAATGTTACTAAAAACAAAAAGTAAATTTCAAATCTAATTGTCATTTGGAACAGAAAATCCAAGAGAAAACATCAGAAATGAAGTTCCTTAGTTAAAATCGCTGCCAGAATTCCAATCATAGTAATTTACAGACGCTCTCGTAGATTCATCGCTTCAGTAAATTCAGCTATAAAGCAACGAAAGTGATAAAAAAAAAAACCAGCACAGAACACGAATCAAACTTTGAACAGCAACAGCGAAAGTGAAAAAGAAGATACCATCTACGACTGGAGAGGCCATAATTTCTAAAAATCAGTTAGCTATAAGGAAAGAAATTCTTTGAGCTGAGAAGTCCTCCAATGGAGGAAAGAGAGAAGAGGGAAGATGAGTATAAAAGTCAAGAAGACGACAAAAAAGTGAAATGCAGGTGCGCTGAAAGTTCCCTGAGTGGAACAACGACAAGAGGTCTCTCTCTCTCTTTTTTTTTTTTCAAGATTCGTAATTTTAAAAAATTAGTTGTATATAATTAATAATTAAATTTTAAATAAAATAAATTTAATAATAAATATTGTAATCATAATATAATTAATCATTACTAAGATATTTAATGTATAATATGTTAATAAAATAAATTATTAAATAAAAAATTATTTTTATTTTTAATTTAATAATTTAGTTTTTTTTATCGAAATAATTTAGATGGAGTATTAAATA
>CANXYI010124922.1:0-12581 GCA_948208565.1 Hura crepitans
ACAAGTAGATAATAGCTATGTGATATAATGGAGATCAGCCTATAGGCCTCTCTAGCCATAAGTAAATATCATCAACAACTAGGTGACATAATAGAGATTAGTTTGTATACCTCTCTAGCCACTAATAAATATCATTAATCATATGGGTGACATAATGGAAAATTGTTTATAGACCTCTCGAGCCATCAATAAAATTACTGCCTGAACATCAGACAACTAGCAACTGTAAAACCCTAAGTTAACCAGTCAACCCATCAAGTGGGTGTCTAACTAATGAGCCAAGTAGCTCAATTTATATTCATTTATTACCCAAAAATATTTTTATAATATTTATGTTCCAAAAATAGAAAGTTAAAAATTTTATCATATACTTTATTTTTCAATCGATCTGGTATAGCCATATTTTGGCTCTACCAGGTAAAAATTCCAAAATAATATCAAGTCCTATTGTTGCCAAAATTTATGTTTTAATATGTTATGATTTATCATAGCATTAGTTATTGAGAAACTAACACTTTCTGTCCACTACCATTTTTTGTTCAGGTATTGGTCAACAGTTACAGGTCATTTCGACCAATTTTCAACATGTAATTATAGGATTGCTTTAAGATAAAATTTTACATAGTTTTCGACCTCTTTTTAAGCACATTTCTAGGCATAAAGCCAAACACAACTAGGCTAATTCCATAGCCAAAACACAGGCACTAATGCCATTTATGCAAGGTCTCAAATATAGCCCTAAGGGCATAAAGAAATAATGCAATTACATAGCATTTTTCAAGCAACATTTTAAGTCTATATTCTAGACCTTCGCCACAAGTGTTGATTAAATCTTTTAAGCCATTTCAAAGACACATTCTGAAGGTGTACTTTATCTTATCAACATGCCATATACATTGTTTAATTTCATAGTCATTCCATGCCAATTAACTAGCCATTGTAATGCTTGTCCATTTCTACTTAATCAAGCAAATTTACATGCTTTATTGCCTTCACTTTATGCGTAGATACAAAAAAAATGCCTAATTACATTTCTTTTTTCCCACTCTATCAATATTCCTTCACTAGAGTGTGCCACCAACACTAACACATATACAGTTACTCAATTTCAAGCAAATTTCCATAATTTACACAAATATAAGGCCTAATAACCATATCAATTCAAGTAACTATGCATAGGCAACATACACTTGATCATTAAAGGATATAAAAACCATATCAAATCAATAATTCAAACTACCAATTATGCCTTCAACATGGAATTTCTCTGAGTACTTACTTAAATCGTACCATGTATTGAATTCTCAAACCTTAACACATATATTCACACTTATTAAGTACCAACAAGATATTTTATCACTATTTATACATATTTTAAGTATTATGGGTACTAAAACAAGTCACAGCCAACAAAGATTTTAGGCCTAAAGTTTAACATTTTAAACTATCCACATTATTCACATTTCACATGCACATTTGCATCATTTGGCAAGTTCACTAAAGGGTTTCCTAAAATAATCTCTTTAATTAGCCATCCTTAAACTCATTACTAGCATCCCTATAGCATAAAAAGGAATGAAGAAAATCCTCTAAGTCTATATACTTGTGATGGAGTCCCTTGAATTTTCAAAAATTACACGCTGGCTATCATCAGCACTGGCTTCCCTCCTCCTCTGTAGGCCTCAAAATGCCATCCAAATGTAACAACTACCTTACACACAATATCACATAGATGTTAGCCATGATCTAACATCAAAAAGCAACCAAAAATCCCAAGAAAAGTAGGAGAAATAGCTAAGGACTCACCTTTAGGATAGGAATTTAGACTGTTTGAACTAGTCGACTTGTACAATTTTTGTCTGCCAAATGAAAGATCCTTTCTACTTGATTCTTATTCCTCATGGTGCCTTTCATACAAGAGAAAATTTAGTAACTAGAATGTCTCCATTTGGTTGTTAGATGATGAAATTATGGCCAATTTACTCTCTTTGTGGTGTCAGCAATAATATCTGGAAAGGGAGAAGAGTGCTTTCTTCAATCCAAGTGGATTTCCACATGTCATGTGATATTTGCATATTGGAAACTTGCTAGCCACTTGGCCCATTTTAACATGTTAATGCTGGCCCAAAACTTCTCGAACCAACTCGATTTTTGTGGCAAACTTAAAAAATTCATAGTAATTCATTTGGACCTCAAAAAATTACACTATTTATTTTAAAATTCATATTTTCATCTCATCTACCTGCTCATAAATTTTTGTGGCCAAATCCTTTGATAAGGTAGTTTTTTGAATGCCTCAATTTTTGTGCTAACTTTAAAAATTTTGAGAATTTACAAATGACCTCTGATTCTAAAATTTCCTTCACCATTCAACTCAGTATAATTTTTGTGCTTTAAGGTCATCTATTTTTAGGTTCATCCGGGCACATCTCAAGTCAATCCCGGCTTGAAGAATTTTATTACATCAAAAGGTAGCTTTCAGTCTGTAATGAATTATTAGTTCTATGAAATGTTTAAATTCTAACTTTTCATCAACTTAAAGCCACTTAAAGTTTCATGACCAGTGACACTACCTTGATCCACATGCAAGTGACTCGACACCCTGGGTGAATTTCTCGAACCCTATGGCATTGTTCATGAAGCCTCGAAACATGGGCATTATAAGATATCATTGGAAGATGAATTCAAAAGAAGAAATAAGCTAATGGGCTTAGAGCCCTTTTACAAATGAGAAATATAGAAAATTAAGGTTTTTAGAAAATTAGGGTTTTTAGAATTCGACCTTACTGAGTCCAAATTTTAATTGTTTTATATCTAATTTTTATGAGCTTTTACCATGTTTAAAAGCCCTCAAATTAGAGTAATTATTAATCAAAAAATGGGGCTTGGGAGTGCCACATAGAACTAATGAATGTAGGGCAAAAGCAGATTGCACATAAGCCTATTAAAAGGCTTATATGCACACAACAAAAAGGGGCCAATTGGTGGGTCCATTCTAGTCCAACATAGGGTAGATTTTAAGTGTTAAAATTTAATAGAAAAGGTTTATTTAATAATGTAAATAAACATTATCATAGAAGCAACCATGAAGATACATTCTGCTATAGAATTGCCGCATAGAATAATTGAGAACACATGATTTTCTTCTTCTTCCTTTATCCACTCATATTTCCTACTAGCACCTAGAATTCCAAGTTGCTCTCATGTGAAACTTTTTTGTGTGGATTACCATAGAGGTACTTCTAGAAGTGGATCACTATGCTTTGCAAAAATAGAGTGAGAAAAGCTCACTAAAGGAATATTTTATCATCCTTTATGGTAAATCATGAAAGGTTACTAGATTTAATGTTTAAGATGAATTTTAAATTATCCAATCCATTATAATTGATGATTTCTCTCAAAATTTTAATATTCCCACTCTGTGTGATAGATAAAAAAATAAGATTAGTATCATAGCTACGTTCATGGATGATTTATGTAATACCATGAAAATCTCAGTTTATGGATAGTACTTCCTAGGTTGAATAGTGTTTCCTAAAACTCGAGTCACACTAATCTTACTGAATGAAAGTATTAGTCATAAAATAATTTTGGTCAAATTTTAGAATCAATCTAAAGTCATTAAGATGGTTAAAAATGAAAAAAAAAGATTTTACAGCAGAGTCATTTAAATAGTGCCGTAGGTAAAAACTAAATCGTAAAATAATTCAAATTTTGCTTAAAAAATTCTTAAATCGATGCAACCTCATACTTAAATATTCTAAATAGTACATTAGCATTAGAATTGGAATTTTAAAATGTTGGGAAGTATTTTAAGTGAATTAGGCAAATATATTAAAATTCACTTTTATTAGTTTTTAAGCTTTTTGAATGCAAGTTTTTACAAGGATTAAGGAATATATTTCTAAGAATTATTAGGCCATCAAATTTGTTATTTTGATGTATAATTAATTAAAGATGGATTTTGAAGAGAGTTTTTTAGGATGAATTTTATGGACCATTGGATTATGGATCCAACAAACCAAATGCATCATATAAAAAGGGTCAATATTTTGGTCATCCCATGAATAGGAAGCAACCATTCACTTTCTTCTCCCTCCCTTTATAGCTGACACTCCTTCTTTCCTCTTCCTTCATTTTTTCTTCTTTCCTCCTTTATCCAAGCCTAAATCCAACCAAATAGAACATAAATCTACACCTCTATGGCCTCCTAATTAAGATTTAAGCAAGAAAAATTGGGTGATTTTAGTGTATGGAAAGATTGATGAATAGTAATAAATTTTCATTTGTGTAAGAATTTTTGAGCTTTATCATTTTTATAGTGTTCTTGGGGTGCCCAAGAGTGAACTTTCGTTTGTAGATTGATTTCACAAGGTGTGTATGATTTTTAAGGATTTTTCTAAGTTTTCTACATACTATGTGTTAGATGCATGTAAATAAAGGTAGAGCAAGTGGATCTAAGGGTAAGAAAAAGGTGTAATAGATATCTTGATGAGTATTTGGCATAATTATTAAGTTATTCATGTTAGCATCAATGCACAAATTAAATTGAGTGTGTATATGTTTGTGTAAGTAGTAATTAATGTGTGTTTATGGTGTAATGGCTTGCTTTTCTATTTGTATTTGAATTTAGCATCTGTATAATGATATAAATGAGCTGGTATTGATGAGAACATCTTAAGTATGATGCATTCATGATATGGCCAAAATGTGTAGCTAAGATTAAATGGATGTTCATTACATAATTAAGAGTTAATAGGTTGATTTTAATGAGATATGATTATGTAAATGTGAGATATTACGGTATAATGAATATTGTGTATGTGTAGTAATTTGTGAGGATGAGGCCGAATGCCTTTATTAGTGATAATTGCTCATTTTTATCTTATGGGCTTATATATGGTTGCCTAAAGAAAGATGTTGTGATGGAAATCATGAAATGGGCTAAATTGTGCCTTATTTATTATGTTAAAAAGTATGAGTTGAATATGCCATGTTTGTTACTTGTAAAATGTTCTAACTATGGTATTTAATTGTATAAAAGTATAATGATGGGTGAAACCCATGTGATGGATGAAAATGTGATTATGGCATCTTTTAGGTATCTTGGGTCATGAAGGGGTTATGTGGCATAATAATATAATGTATGTTCATCTTACTATATTGTAATTAAATGTAAACTTTGATATGGATAAATGACTAATATGGTAAAGAACTTTGGATATTATAATCATAATGATGAAAAACATGTAAAATGGCATTAGGTTAGAGTTATGAAGAGGAGACATAGGGTTTGAACAATGTTATGGTCGAATGGCCTTGTAAGGGAATAATATGAAGTTAAATCATGATATTTTGAAAGTGGCATGTTTTATGCATTTTTATGAATTTGTATGCAATTTGTATTAGTATAAAACAATGTTTGTCAGTGAATGGCATGTGTTGGCCAAATTGATAAAGGCATATTGATGATAATTATTTAAGTGCTTATGTGGATTATAATTGAACCAAAATTGTGTTGAATGAAAGGAAATGTGCTAATAATGGTTAAAATGTGAATATTATGGCATGCACACATTTGATTTGGTGATGAAGTTGTTTATGGCCAAATTATGCTAAGGCATGTAATAGGCCTAGATAAACTAAATCCATACTATGACATATATTAGGTAAGCATATATGGAAACATAAGTAGATTAGTATATTCCTAAAATTGATGATCTAAATATTAAATCATGATAATGATGGAAATAAGGTATTATGGATTTTAAAAGCTAGTTAATAAGGTGAAAACTAATTAAAATGGTAATTACCCTATACAATTAGATATCCAAGATTAGATAGGTTGACTTATCAACTGGGGAGTTTAGCAGTTACTAGGGTACCCATGGGCACTTAATTTGGCATTCAAGCACAATTTGGCCTTTAGGCAATCTGTATTTTGCATACGGGCACAGTTATAACCTTCAGGTCCATTTAAGACCTTTGGGTTTAGATATGACCTACAAGACCAGTTTATGGCCTCTGGGCCTAGATAGTCCCACTATCCAATTTTGTATAGTTGTCTTTTGAGTATAGGCAATAAATGGTTAAATAAACAAAATGAACATATTTGAGAACCTAAATGTACATTATTTGAATCTTTAAATATTATGTATTAGATATGTTATGAAATTGAAATTTAGTATAAATGGTAGATTATGCTTAAGATGAAATTAAGACCCTGTATGATTAATTATTTTTGCAGTTCTTGAATAGATGTCTTAAATGCTTAGTTACGCTTACAAATGAATTAAGTACGATTATGATATATGATAATTAATTTTGTGTTAAATGATTTGCATGAATGCATACATATGCTAAAGTGAATGCACCAATATGCATGCACTTAGTGCATTGTTTAGTTTTATGGTGCATAGGTTAAAGAGACAACAGATTAATGTTAAAGCCTCAATCTAGAAGATATACCGAGAAAGCTACTTTTTGGGTCTTTTGTTTATTTTGGTATAATCATATGATGTAATTAATATTTAAAGCCATTCTAATGTAATTAAGGGATTAAGGCTAATATGTGACTACAAAAATGTATTTTGTAACTCTTAATGTTTATGTATGATTTTATTGACACAAGTTTATATGTTTAGCTAGTGTTGGCATAATTTCTTTTACTTTGAGCATGTATGATTTTATGTTGAAACTAAGTAATGATTGTGAGGTTGTTTAGCTATTTAGAGGGTCAGATAGACCAATATGTGTTGAATGTATGAATGAATGTTTTAGAAGCACTATTTTTATGCAGGTTACTATTTAGGATAGTGTCTGGTATAGCTATTATGCTACCAAAATTTGGAATGAGGACCCCAATAGTACACCATGTAAATCAATTTTTTAAAATCCATATTTTTATGAAAGTATATAGGTAAAGAATGTTTTAAATATGTTAAAAAGGTTTTTAATAAATAAATGTTTCCCATAAGTTTAGTTCAGATATCATTTCTATGTCACTCCATACTTGAGGTCTGTGGTCAGACTGGGTAAAAGGCATCAAAATTTAAAATCAATGGAAATAATTATTATAGTTTATATGTATGATATGTGACATTGTGTTTTTTTTGTTCATTAGTGTATTTTGATATAATTTTGATTATCCAAATTTAGTTTAATATGATTAAATATAAACTTAAGACATATTGAAATTGGATTTTTGTTATTCTATGCATTAAATTAGCTGAATTATTAAGGATAAAATCTTTTTATGTGCATTAAGGGTCTATTCGTAAAGAGAAGAGAGCAACTTTTAATTTGTATACATAATTTGATTAAATTGATTTTTGAATGATTTAATCTAGTATATGATGAGTTAAAATATGATTTTCATTCAAATTATATGCCCATAAAATTAAAAATAAAAAAATTAGAAAATGATTAAATTAAACTTTACAATTAAAACTATTTTAGCCAAATTGTTCATATAAGATGTGTTCATTGATTTAGTTGATTTCTAAAAATTCCTATGGCACCCCTTACCTGATCTGGTTGTCGAACCTAAATAAAGAGCATGCACACAAATTTGTTATCAAACTTACTTAACTCTTTTCCACTTACTTAAATAAATTCTAATAAATTAAAACCCATTTTAATTCATGTTTGATTTAAAATTAAAGTCTTAGAAATTCAATTTTTGAAATTAGAAAGAAATCTATTTTAAAATGTTGAATCCTCATGTCAAAAATCTGGAAACTTAATGGCTATTTCAAGACACTATCCCAAAATGAATAGTAAACTACATATGAAAATGACACTTCTAAAATTCATTCATCATATTCTTAACACAAATTTGTCCTCATAACTATCCAACAACAACTTAACATCTCAACATTATTAATATTATAAAAAAATTTGCACATAAACTTTAAAATACAGTTTTAATCTTGTTTAAATAGTTACAAAATAACAATATCCCATATTAGGCCTAATCCCTCTCATGTTCAAACAAATGTTAGTAAACTATTTACATCACAAAAACAATATGTACTATTTAACAAAATAACTAAAAAGTAGTTTGCTCTTAATTTACAATAGTTACGAGTCTTTGACTCTAATTTGGTTTTTCAACCTACACATCACAAATAAAATGATATACTAAGAAAATTTATTTGGTGTGATTAAGGAAATTTAAGTGCTTATGCATTTCACAAACATATGTATGAAATGGTAATTTTAATATATATATTTGTATAGACACATGCTCAAAAAAATTATTTAAACAAACAAGCTTATAAGTATATTATAGTCTCACACATGAGCATTTTCAATAAAACTCTTACTAAGAATAATTTAGAAACAAGTGTCACAACAATTGTTAAATTCATCTTTCACATATTTTAATACCCATACTTAAGGAAACACTTAAGTATATTAGATAATGGGGACACCAAGCCATCGAGACTGTTAGAACTGTAAAGGCCAATAAACTAGACCTGAAGGTTATTACTAAACTTGAAGGTCATTTTTTGGACCTGAAGTTCATTATCAGACACGAAGGTCATTTGTAACACCTCTTATCCAATCCGTTGCTGGATCAAATAAGAGATGTCACTTTTTGAAGGTTACCCATCTTTATTCTACTCTACCACAGTCATATTAAACTCCATATGAAATAATATTTATAGATCACGAGTTCACAAAAATTTGGCAGTGTAATGGCTACCTAGATTGAAAAACAAAAATTTCATACATACAAGAAAACACTCTTATAACCATTCTCAAAACACCTCCACAACAACTGGATCCTTCTGATCCTCTAAATGTCTTTAACAATATCAATATCACGTCACTATCATAATAAACAAATAGCCAACATCATATTAATCACTATATAATTATCAATAGAGAAGCATACATAAATTGTAATATCGTAATCTAATCCACCAAATATCCAAGTGAGAGTATTACAAAATACTAGAAAGAATACACACAATAACCAGCAAAATCATTCCTTTACATGAGTACCACTAGTATAATCTATGTCTATATAAGTGTTGTATGCCATCCATTGTGAAAGTCTTCTACTAAAATGCTGCATATAACTGTACTACTTCCTAGTGTCTAGTACCTATGCATTAGAACTACCAGCACATTGAGTATACACTCAATGGTGAATTTAACGAAACATGCATTGTATGGTGCACACACCACACATAGGCATATAAGGCTTCTGATTCACACATTTCTAACGTGTTGCCATTCTTATGTGTAAACTTCTTTATTTAATTAGATTACATCCTTGTACTGATCTCATTATCTTGCTCTTGTTATGATATGACAATAAATTATATTTAGTTCAATCCTTACTAATCTAATTTCAAATTATGTGATAATTAATTATATTGTTATCTATATGACAACTGTAAATGACATAGTGTTATGACCCATTAACTTTTACCCTAATATCTTTACAGTAATAGATTAATAGCTTTATTTTATATTCAGGTTTAGATTAATTTTTTCCATTAGTTTATTTCTAGTTATGGTATAATCTGTTACCATATTATTATCTTCATTCTAGCATTTACCATACTCATTGGCTTATACTCATAAGACAATTGTGTAACATTGGATAACATGATCTATCTTGTATAATGGCTTACATTATCAACCTTAACACCTATACTCACCATCGATCTGGTAACAAGGATCAGTTTATAAAAACCTCCTAATATCATATGGTAAGGGTAGCTTGTATGGACCTCTCATTAAATGGGATTAAAAGGATCAGTCTTGATGGAACTCCCAATATCCCAAGGAAGGGGATAGTAGAGATTAGCCCTAAAGGACCTACCAATATCCCAACATAGATGGATAGCATGGATCAGTCCTAGTAAACCTCTTAATATACAAAATTGTGCAAAGCTCTCTTTGGAACCTCAATGACTACACCTACCATATCATAAGGTAATAATCCTTATAGACAAAAAACCTTTAGCAACCATTAACTCTCTAGTTGACTTGTTAACCTATCTAGCTCATGGTCTAGCTAATATATGCCTTTAATTCATATTTCTCTTTCCATCACTCATATCCACTTTCAATCTATTCCATACCATTCATGAATTAATTAACATCTTATTAACAAGTCATCATTATATGCTTTCATATTTTATGGTCACATGTTAATGTTATTAATTAGGTCACATCTCATGTCATATAGGTTACACAATTCTCATATGGTAGGTTAGATACCTTTTAGCCATATTAGTGTATAACTATTATTACTTGTCAATATTGCCTTTGCATTGTTGCTATTATTCACATTCCCTACCCTTTGGCACCTCATTAATCCATAAACATCTAATGCCTCTTATTTATGCAAATTATGCATTTAAAGCTTAAAGATATTTAACATAGCCTAAGGTATCATTGGCTCTCTATATGACATATTTAAAGATGGTGAAGAAGATAAGGGCCAAGGATTTTAAGGGTGATAGAGAAGTGACTCCTAAAAAGGCAGAGTATTTTCTTTACAGCACTAAGAAAAATGTGAAGCAGATACAATGCACTCTAGCAGAGAAAGTAATATATGCTTCCGCACTCCTATAATAAGAGGCATCTAAGTGATAGGAGGACCTTATTGAGTATAAGTCAAAGGACCAAGTGACATGGGAGTTCTTCTTGATAGAATTCCACAAGAGGTACATTATTGGAGACTACCTTAGTGAGAGGTGACAACAATTTATAGACCTTAAGTAAGACTAGAAGGCTATAGGTGAATATGAGAAGGAGTTCACCATGCTTAGTTGATATGCTAAGGGTACCATAACCACTAAGGCAGACAATTGCAAGTAGTTTGAGAAGGGTCTACATGTTGAGATCAAGTCCTAAGTGGTGTTGATAAAGATAAGGGATTTCTCATACCTAGTATCATTATATAGATCTACTGATAGAGTGTAAAAAGAGAAGAAAAAGTTCTACTAGAAGAAGAGATCAATCAGTCTAAGAGCATCTAGTGTTGCTCCATAATCAGGGAAGAAGTATAAGAGTTTTCAATCTAGTTTTACTTAGCAATCTCAAAAATAAAGCTAGTCATAGAAACCAGCACATAGTGGTAAAGGGAAATCTAGGTAGTCACAGTCTCAAGCTACCTTTACACAGAGATCAGTGGGCAAGAAATGTCAAGTTCCTCAGAGTCAAACATATTTAAAGTGGCACAAGGGAGAATGTTAGAAGAACAAGCTGAGTGTGTGCTATACTTATGGATAGCTAGGTCACCTTCATAAGGATTATCCTCAGGGATAAAAATATAGGTCAAAGATCAACACCTGCACATATTGGAGGCTAGAAGGAAAGTCACGTAGGGAGAGCCAAGGGAGCTCAGAGAGACAAATTAGAGTCTCAATGTAAGCATAGAGTACTTGCCTAATAATGTGCCATTAGAGCTTAGGAGGATGCTAATGAGCTAGACGTCATCATTGGTACTTTTTTCCTATTTGACTCTCATATTTTAGCATTAATTTATTTTAGGTCTACACATACATATGTTTGCACATCATAGGCATGAGAGTGAGGTTTACTTTTAAAGCCACTTGACTTAGAGATCATAGTTAGCAACCCCATAGGCCAACATGTGGTAGTTGACCGAGCATATAGAGGATGCCCTTTAAGAATAAAAGACCATCAGCTTTTTGCTAACTTGTAAGAACTACCTATTGATGATTTTCACTTGATATTAGGCATGGAATAGTTGTCTAAATATAAATAATTTTGGATTGCAAGCATAAGAGGCTGACTCTCTAGGCTGATGATAAGTGTGAAATCATATTCTTATCCAATGTGTTATTATTGTCCCTACTATGTAGTTGATAAGGAAGGGTTGTCAGGCATACCTTGCCCATGTGTATGACATTAGAATAGAAGGACCCGATGTTCGCAATAGATCAGTTATGGCTGAGTTTGTTGATGTTTTCCTAAAAGAATTACTACATTTGCCATTAAATAGAGAAATTGAGTTCAGTATTGAAGTTTTATCGCTCTAGTGTCTATAGCACCTTACCATATAATGCCAACTGAATTGAAAGAGTTAAAGGTGCAGTTACAAGAGTTGTTGGATAAAGGTTTTATCAGACTAAGTGTTCCACTATAAGGAGCCCTAGTTCTTTTTGTAAGAAGAAAAATGGTTCACTTATATTATGTGTTGATTAATGATAGTTGAATAAAGTGACTATCAAGAATAAGTATCCTCTAGCACAGATCTATGACCCACTTGATTAGTTTAAAGTAGCCAAAGTGCTCTCTAAGATGGTTTTGAGATATAGGTATTATCAATTGAGAGTAAAGGAGTAGGATATGGCAAAAACCACTTTTAGGATAAGGCATAGTTATTATGAGTTCTTAATAATGTGATTTAAGCTTACCAATGCTCTTGTAGCATTTATGGACTTGATGAATTAAGTTTTTAGACCTTACCTTGATAAGTTTGTGGTAGTTTTCATAGATGATATTTTGATTTACTTAAAGGACAAGAAAAAGCATGAATAATATTTAAAAATAGTTCTTCAAATTCTGAAAGAAGAAAAGCTTTATGC
>CANXYI010124959.1:0-10849 GCA_948208565.1 Hura crepitans
GGATTATTTGAAATGAGGCATGAGAAGATGCCTAAGATTTCATGGCTACGAGCCTATAGTTATGTCTAAGATCTATGAGATGACCTATAACTGTCTAGGTTAAATTTTAACTATTAAAATAAATTTGTAACTAATAGTTAAATATTTCTAAACATTATAAAAAAAAGACTAGTAATGAAATAAACATAAAAAGGGGACAAATAGCCTATTAGCTAGACCTACTGGATGGGTTGATTGGTTAACTTAGGATTAGCAGCTACTAAATTATCTATTTATCAGACTAGGCCAGTGTACCGGTTGAAGTTTATTATTAAGCCATTACACTAGTCTACAGGGGCAGATCAGTTTATGGGGTAGGCACTTTTGTTGCTAGCACATTGATTACATATTGAATTATGCCGGTGCAATAGCAAAGGTCCCTAGAGGGGCCATTGCACTAGTCTACTGGGTAGACCGGGATGGATTATTTGAAATGATCAATATTTTGCCCTTTAGGAGGTTCTTATGAATTGATCCCTATGGGTATATTAGGCCGGTGCAGCAGTTAGGGTCCAAAATTTGGGCCACTGCATAGTTTTTATTTCCCTATTGGTCTAGTGTGTTTAGGTGTAATCTATCTAGTTTGGCCTATTTAATAATTTAAATGTTATCCTTGAGGACAATTAATCACTTGAATAACTACACAAATTAATTAATGAAATCAAACAGTGATCTAAATAAAACCATTTAGCTGAGGAAAGACATAATTCCATTGCCAGAGGAACTAAAGTAATATAATTAATTTTAAATGAATGTTGCATTTATGATTAACCTTAATATTCATGAATTCTATAAGGTCAATATATATTAAATTATTTATATTATATATGTAAGACATTTTTTAATTAATTAAATTCACTACTGAGTTTTATACTCAACCTACCAGTGTTTTGGTGCGCAGGTAAGCAAGGGTAATGGTCAAGCCTTGTAATACATGCAGTATAGCAATTAAGACAGTAAAGGTTCAAGATTTGTGGATTTGGTGTAATTAGTGGCACTTATGTAATAGCTGTAGGCTATGTGTCCAGCATGCTTAGAAGCTACTGAGGTTTGCAAACCTAAGTAAATGGAATTATAAATGTATAAGCCAAAATAATATGAATTATTAAATTGTGTGATACTTAAATGACTTAAATATTTATTGTGATTAAGATATTATGGGCCTAAGGCCTATGTGATTGTGATATCTGGAGGACCAGAAAGTCCAAAATTGATAGAATTGAAAACATAATTGTTAAGCATGTTTTTCTATAAGAGAAGAAAATTTTAGGATGTCACCCGGACAACCATTGTGTTGTTGAAAGTTTTTATAATAATTAAAATGACTTGTTAATAATTTTCATAGGTCCATTCCACCTTACACATACCTTAAAAATAGATTAATAAATTAAGCTAAATACAAATAATAATTGCATTTTCAATAAGTGTTAAATGAATGAACTTCGGGGTAAAGTTAAAGATGGGTAACCTAAATGGGAAGTGCACCATTTTATCGGGATCTTGTAAGAATCCGGTAAGGATGTCTCACAAATTTAAAGAAAAAAGAGGTGGAATATGAGGTGAGAGACAAGGTATTTCTCAAGGTTTCACCTTGGAAGAAGGTTCTACAATTTGGAAAGAAAGGGAAATTAAGTCTTAGATTTATTAGGCTATACGAGATCACAGAACGTATGGGGCCAGTAGCCTACAGACTAGCTTTGCCTCTAGAACTTCAATAGATCTATAATGTCTATCATGTTTCCATGCTTAGAAGGTACAGATTAGATCTTATGCATGTGATAACAATAGAGGAGATTGAGGTTAATCTTGACTTGTCTTATGGAGAAGAACCGATGAGAATTCTAGATAGAGAAGTGAAGGAATTATGAAATAAAATAGTACTTTTAGTGAAAGTTCTCTAGAAGCACCATAGGATAAAACAAGCTACGTGGGAGATAGAAGCTTAGATAAAAGAACAATACTCATCGTTATTTGAACCAAGTAATGATTTAATGTTAAAAATGACATTTATTTTAAGAGGGGAAGAAATGTAATGCCTGAAAAATCTCAGTGTTATGAATAGTACTTCCTAAGGCTAGGAACACTAATTTTACAAATAGAAGTACTAATTATAACATAATTATGAATAAAATTTGAAGTCAAATGAGGTTGTTTAAGTGGTTAAAAATGATTGCAAAGTTTTATGATAGTGTCACATGAACAATGACTTAATTTTAGCTGAACTATAAAATATTCAAAAGTTGCTTAGAAAATTTTTGGGATTTATATAACCTGATACTTAAGAAATCTAATTAGTCCATTGGCATTAGAACTAGAATTTTTAGACATCAAGAAGTATTTTTATGAAAATTGAGTAACATTAAAACTAGTGAATTTAATAATTTTTCCTCATTTTTCAAGCTTTGATTTTTAGAGGTATGTGGGGAAAATAAAAGTGAATTTTGTAAATAAGATTGGCACTAATTGGGTATAAAAAGAGAAAGAAAATTGAGGAAAAAGGAGGAGAAAATGCAATTAAAAATAAATAATTTATGAAAAGTATAAAAGGGGTTTAAAAATTCATAAAAAGTCAAATTTTCATTTGACTCTCCTCCCTCTTCCCTCTTCAAGAAAGCCGATGCCTTTCTCTTCTTCTCTCCCCCATTTTTTAATCTTTCTCCTCCCTTTTAAGTATATTTTTGCCTTAATTCAACATATTTATAGAGCCTCTACACCTTCTAGACTATAAAGGAACTGGAATTCACTGAAGAAAACACTCTAAATTCTCAATTTCTAACCCTCGTAATAGTCACCAATTTTGGTTTGGGTGAGTTTTTCTGACTTCTAATATTTTTCTTAGATTTTATGGGTGTTCAAGAGCATCTCTATGATTTTAGATTTTTATTGTGGTGCATCAATTGATTTATTATGAATTTTTCAAGGGGTTTTCAGTTTTATGTTAGGAAATTCCAATCAAAATAAAGACAAGGAGAAATTAAAGGTGTAGAAGGGTCTCAGGGTTCTATTTTGACATCTTGGTATGTGTAATCAAAATAAAATATGCATTAATCATTTATGAGCATCAAATTCCATAATATGTCTAATATGTTATAAATGGTCATAAATGTAAAATGTCTTAAATGTGAGGCATTTATTGTGTTATATGGCCTTAATAATGTGTAATTAAAAGTTTTAGATGATAAGAAATGATTAGGAATAATAGGATGTACATATTATGCTTAAATTACCCTAATGTACTTAATATGGAGAAAAATGAGGTCTAAAGTGCCTAATTTAACATTTGAGCCTAACTAAGCATAAAATGATGTTATTCCATGTTTTTGAAACATATGGGAATGCATTTGGAATGAAAAATGCTCATAATAAGCTTTATTAGGTAGTGTAGACATAATATAGAAAATGATATCAATTATGCATATATGGACTTTACTCATACTTTTAGGCCTAATTAGTGTGCTTAGCATTTTGTATAATGCTTGTATGCTGTTTGAGGCCTTTTAATGTGTGTTAGCTAAATGGGTCTTAAGGCTAACCATTAATGTGACTTGAATGCTAAATTGTTATGAAAAGGTTAAGTGTTAGATAAAAATGAGAACATGTTATAACTCGAAAGTGATGCAAAGTAATGTGTATGTAAGAGTGATTATGTTCATAATGCATGAATGATATGTCACTTTAGTTGAATGGAAATAATGGCAATGATGCACATAATTAGAAGATATCTTAAAGTAAAAGTAACAATAATAATGGCTAAAAAAAACTTAATGGCCGAATGGTCTTTAGGCCATAGGAGTTTATGTATTAAGTTATGTGTATGTAGATGTAAATTATGGCCATGTGCATTGTGTTATAGCTAATATGATTTATGCATAAATGGTATGTGTGGCCAAATGGCATCATGAAAGGGTAGGTGCATAAGAACTCATGAAATGTGAGAAATAGTGTACGTATATGGTATATTCATTGTAATTGACTATAAATATGAATGATATCATATATGAATGGAGTTTAGGACCAAAATAGGTTCTAAACATGCGATGAGCTAAAAAGTGTTATTTAACACTAAGTATACCATAATGTGAGTAATTGGATGAACATTTGGGCATAATGTGTCTTAAATGAACTTATGACCTTAAATGAATGTGCAAATGGTAGATACATGGTGATAACCATAAATGGGATGAAAATAGTGTTTTAAATGTGCATATAGCATAAATATGGCATAAATGTAGGTTTATATGTGCATGATCACTCAAGAGGATTTTTTGATGTAATTAACCAGTTTTAATCATTTGATGGCTAAAATAAGTAAGTTAAAAGCTATATAGGCTTATTTAATAAGGTGAAACTAATACATATTGATTTTAGCCCACGTGATGCAACAACCTAGAAATGGATAGGTTGACCGGTCAGTTAGGGGATATAGTAGCTGCCAAGGTACTTTTATGCCTAGATTATGTATTTAAGGGCACTAAGTGTAGCTACTGTAAGGTCCCAAAGGGGGCCACTGCACATTTACATGCGAGTGCAACTGTTTAAGCCTGGATAGATATTGCACACTTTTTTTTATGCTAGTTAATAGCTGTTAGGTCCAAAATATGGACCATTACACATCATTTGATCCCATTATCCATATGTTTTATGGTTATCTAATATGGGTTTAATAAAATTAAGGTAAATATAGAATTTAACTTATAATGTGTGCTATAATAGTCAAAATGTCAGTTTTATGCAATATGTGAACTAATGTTATTTTGTTTGTGAAAAATGCTTGATGTTTGGTTGAAGTAAGCCATAAGTGTTGTATGGATGCACATATACATAATGAATGTTTTATGATCATAATATGGTATATCATAATTTGCATGATTATCATGGAGGATATTATTTATTTTTATGCACAAATATTAAATACATGTAAATGGCATGTTAATATTGATTTTAGAATAAATTATTTTGATTACACCATTAAGCATTTGCTTAACATGTCATTTGTTTACTATGCATAGGTAAGAAGACATTTTGAGACTCGAGCCTTGAGACATCAAGGTTATCAAGAGAAGGTTTTTCTTTTGGTAATGTTATGTAATATAATGTAGTTATGTGATGTATAGGTTGGGCACTCAATGTTCTATATGTATAGGAAGTGGGCCTATGCTGTATTTAAGTTAATCTTTTGGATTTCAAAGTTTGTAAACTCCTATAAATTATTAAAAATTGTGTATTGTTGTATGATATCTCTTTTTAGGTTGAGATATCTTATTACTGTGTTGTGTGATATTGGAGTGATTAGAGGATCAAATGGATGCTATGGAATTATGTGGATGTCTTAGAAGTGTATTTTTATTATGCAGGTTACTATTCAAAATTTTGGGATATTGCCCGATACATCTATTATGCTGTCGAAATTTTGGCATAAGGATTCCCAACCTTTGAATAAGTAACTCTATTTGAAAAGTTATTGAAAACCCATATTTTCATAAGTGAAAACTTTTAATAACAATATTTTATAACAAGGGTAGTAGAGTTTGGATATCTCGATTTATGTGCACTCTTTATTAGGCTCATTGATCGACTAACATCTAAATCAGGCAAGGAGTGTCATAGATTTGGATTGATCAAAGGATCACATAAGTGTTGGATTGAGTTTGAAATGAAAATAAAAGTGTTTGTTTTCAATGTAGGATACTAGTCATATTTGGGATATTGTCCCTATATAGCCGTTATGCTACCGAATTTTTGACATTAGGATTCCCAAAATTGTTTTCAAATAAAGTTTTTGAGAAGTTTTTGTTAACTCGCATTCTTAAGATCAAAGCATTTTATTTATAATTATTATAAGTGAATTTTAATATGTTAAGATATAGTAGTTTGGATAGCATGCTTGTGTGCGTGCTATCTATTCAGGTCTAGCGAATATATCGAGTTGATGATGTCACAAATGCATCTGACAAAAATATCATGTCATACTTCTCTAATAATTTTGTCATTTTCTCTATTAAATTTTACTAATTTATTTTTATTGGTTCCTATGTCTAGAAAATTCCAACTCTATGATTTTTGGATTCTTTGGAAATTTTTAAGTATTAAGATGTGTAGATCTCAAATTTTTTTGAGCTCGTTTTATGAATTTTTGGTTTAGCTTTAAATTAATTACTATTCATTTTAGATCACATTCTAGATTTTGATTTTGATTTTTAACCTCCTATGTAATCTTAGTTGGCTCTCAAATTACACCACAATTTATTATGTAATTTACTCTATCACTTGGTAGGGTCAGTTTCATTTGGGCTTGGGATGCACTATTCACAACTCGGTGTCATTATTCAGAGGGACCATTTCTCGAATCTCATTCTTTTCACATTTTTTCATTATTCCTATGACATGTGTCTATTCCTCATCACTTCTATGTGTATCTCTCATCTTTTTGGTAATATAAAGTGAAATTCTTATTTTGTCCTTAGCCTTTTAACATAATTACTATGTCATTTGGTCATTTTCACTCAGTTGTTCACACCAACTGATTCTACTCAATTCATATATCAATTTTATTTCTTACTTTTCTTATAATTGCCACCTTATCCTTATGAAAAGCTCAACCAAAAGTTAGGGCATGACAAAATAAATTTGTAGCATGATAAACTCATCCCTTGCAAAGCCCTTATAAGAGGGGTAGGTAGAAGTCTGATCTAGGTGAAAGGCAAGATATAACTATTAGTTATGCTGAGAGATGGTAAGGTGAAGTGCAAGCATTTTACTACTTTCCTAATGGTAAAGATACCCCTTGTGCATAATGCCATCCTAAGGAAACCTATTACGTCAATTAGGTACTTGATGTTAAAATTACATAATGAAGGTGTAGCAAATATGGAGGCAATGTAACAAGAATCAAAGTATTTATACTTAGCTATAATTGGGAAAAACAAAGAGGATAGTTGTAACACCCTTTACTTATTCTAGGAGAAAACTTGATAAAGAGATATTATAGCACATCCAAAAGAATAATAGAATATATAGATAAAATATAATGGCACATGGAAATGTGAACCAAAAAATTTCATTTTTTCTTTTCAATGAAAAAATTTTCTTTTCTAGATTAAGACTTTTTAATTATTTTAAAATATTATCATAGTAGGTCATCATGCCAAAAATTTGACAGCATAATGGTTGTTTGGGGCTCTACCCAAAAATTTCAACTTATATATAAAACATTTCAATAAAATGACATGCATCCCAAACTTTATTTTCAACATCAAAACATAACACTATCATTTCTCAAATTTGAAATCTAGTTAATATTTACTAGCTGATCAATAGCTTTAAATCAGAATTCTATGCCGGACATGTGTTCACACACATATACATGAAAGGGATATTAATTACATGATAATTATAGAACTATTACTCTTAATATATCACTAGAAATATTCTTTTATAGATATAAAAAAGTTACAATTATTTACATAATAGCCTCTAGAATGCAAAGAAACTCAAAAAATCTCTCTTTTGTTCTTTTAAGCTTTAATTTGTGGTGTTTTTTTGATGTAGTATCTAGCTCTACCCTTCCCTTATGCAAAACTCCATATGGAGCATAATCGCTTAGTGGTGCATATCTTAGTCTAGATGATTGATCACCAGTCATCTTCACTAATTATATAAATAAAAATATACACAACACTTTACAAGATGCTTAATAGTAAAATTAAAATTCATTAATTCTAAATAGACATTTACCATATTGTAAACACTTGGATTTTAGGTCTTGAATTTTTTTATAAATTCAAACTTCGATTGAACTCAAAAAGCTCATGGTGTGACCTAATATTAGAGAAAAAAATAAGGATCTGTGTCGATAGAAGAGGGCTTGGGCCAATAGGCCAAAGCTTAAAGGTTGACAATAATTTTGATAGGGGTGCAAGGATAAAGCCCCTATGGCATAGACTCATTCATTTTTAGGCTTATGATGATAGCAAGAGATAGGCCTATGCAAGAAGGCAAAAGATCTTAAACTAAGGTCCATGTGGACCATCCGGGTGCAACTTCATATAGACTTGCCACCTCAATGTCGACACATAATAACAAAGAACAAGCCTACAGGAATAAAGCCCATAACCCATGGTCTACCAAGGCAAATAAAAGCCTACGTCTACATGGTCCTATGAACCCTAAACCATGGTTTGCATGGACCATGCACTGAAAAGCTTCCAAAAACTTAATATTCCTATTTGAACTCTAATTCCTAGTCCTAACAAAACTTTTTTTTAGCTGAACGGGGGAATTAACCTAAAACCCTATAAATACCCCCTTTTATCAACCTATTTCATCACCAAGAAACACCAAAAATAATCCTGAGTTATCAAAAGTTTAAGGAGTAAACTCCAATGTAAGATTTACTCTACTAGTCTTAAACCATCAATAAAATTATATTATTCTAAAACCCAACATTTGTCTTGTTGCTTAGAGCTTTTATCAAGGTAAGCTTTGAGGCCTATTTCTCATTATTTTTATTATTTAAATCATTTTATTCTTTAATTAAGGATCTCCTAAGAAATAATTGACATGTGAGGTGATTTTATGTAATATGCACATTAAATATAGTAGTAGGTTAAAGTTTTATATCGTTTTAATCATTCATAGAAAAATTTTAACCGCATTAACTTTCTAGAACTAATGACTAGGTACGCACAGACTTACTTTAATGAGGATGAACTTCTATATAGACCTATTATTTGAATACATATATAGGATAAGATCTGTATAGACCAATGTTCAATAATAATTTTATAGTCATCTTTTATATTTTGTTTTAACACTTATTTAATATTAATTACTATAGCATGTTATTGATGTATATTTATATCAAGTACTCTTTTAATATGTTATAATAATTTGTTCTTCAATATTCATTTTATTAATATTCTAGAGTTAACATTAAGTCTACACGGACTCTCTTTCATGAGGAGTGTAGTCCATGCAGACACATGTTTTGAATGTATGTGTTTTAAATATACTCCGTACAAACTTAGTTATGATAAAATTGTTTATATGTTACTTTCCATGATTAATCATTTCAATCATCATCTCATTTATAATAATTATTTATGTATATGATATAATCATCCATATGTACCTGTATCTTTAACATGTATTATTATCATCCCATTTTTTTTATTATTATTACGTCTTATTATACCTTTGTTTGTACTACTAATTGCTTTATTTGAGTTGTGTAAGTTTGGTCATTCATACTGGAGATGAGGTTCACATGGACCTATTCAGCTGGTATATGAAGTCCGCATAAGTCAACTTGGCAGGTTTATATAGTCTACCTAGATTTTGCTCTTACTTATTTTAGTTTTGTACCTTTTATTTTTTTTAGGTATTAATAGGTATTTTAATTAACTCGTTTTACATGCATAAAACTCAACATCACATTAAGGACTTCTACATAATTAATTAGTATTTTCTTAATAAAATAGTTTTGGTTTTCATTAATAAAAGTCACAACAAAGAGTATTTTAATAAGGCCAATCTCCTTGAGATGGGAGTTGGGCAATTGCTACTAATTTGTATGGAATTATGGGTAATTGTTGGGTTAAATAACAATTAATGAGTGACATGATTTATGGATATACAATTTATATTTATGCTTTATTGTATATTAATTATTGCAATTTATTTTTCTTTGGATGCAAATGTGATATACAAGTTATTTTAGATATAATGCTTGATTACATATTATGGGATTGATAAGGTATACTATTAGGGCATAAATAAAATCTAATTTCAAACACTTGCTTAGTAAAAAGATTAGTGGTCCTGGTGTAGAGCTAGATGGCAACTCCTAACACAACCACCTCATCCCTATTACATAAAAAATCTATATTAATGACTCCATTAGGGACTAAGAATTGAATCCAAAAGTGCCCAAATAATATACCTTTCTAATATTTTAATTTTTTTAGTCCCATACATTTTATTCTATATATACCATGTCCTTTTTCTACCCTATATGGTGTTGTAAACCATGAATTTATTTTTCATTTAGGAATTGGGAATTGCTAGCATATCCATCACTCTCAAGCCTTGTACCTTCAAGTATATCAAATGGTGAACTAATTAGTCACTATTGCCCTTGATTAGAAAGACCCATTAGGAGGGACCCTTACTTGTGGGAGGCATAAACCTTTTTCAAACCAAATCATAAAACCCATATAGTTAAGCTTAGCAACTTCCTTTAGGTAAGTGTTTGTGATTGAAATATGATTGCTAAGTAGGACTATTACATTTGACTTTATTTAAAGTGAGGCTAAGCACATTATGCCTTTTATCTAGAATGGGCTTGACCTAAGGTCTACTCAAACAAGGCTTAAATGTTATAAGTTATTATTAATACATGCACTTTAAATATGAGAGATCATTGGGCCTATTCGGGCTTATAATCGAACCTATGTATCCCCTTTTAATGCTTAGGTAAGCCCACCTAGGAAGAATTGCCAAGACCACACATGTGGGAGTAATAAGGTTGGGAGGATTATGGCTTGTGTTTATTTTTATACACCTAAAATGTATCCTTTTTGGGTTTATGCACAATGCATAACATTATAAATCAATATTGAACCAACTTCACGACATAAATTTCATTTACATGCATTTTTTTACAAGAACTCATACCATGTATTTATTGTACCATATGTATCTCATTGATAACATAAGCTTTTATATTATGCATGCATTATAAATATACCTCATATAGATTTAAGCATACCTCATGCTAGCATGTGTCACATTAAATAATGCTGCATCATTC
>CANXYI010125041.1:0-15033 GCA_948208565.1 Hura crepitans
AGATAGTTTCCTTTTTTGGTCATTGGTTTCTTTTTGGTCAATGGACCATTTTTCATCATTTTTAGTCGTGACCAAGATGTATGGGCCTACAAAAATGGATTAAATTGGCTGATCACGTGCACTTTGAAAAGTGTAGAGGTGTTTTTGGAATTGGGCTATTGAAGATGGCTCAAATGTAAGATTGTTTCTTAGGCTAGGCTTGAAACAAGCCCAATTGATGGAAATCCATGAGAAATTCGTCCATAGGCTGCTCCCTACATAAAATGCTCTTATATAGGATGTTTCTTACATAGAATGCTTCTTATATAAGATGTTTCTTACATAGGAGGCTTCCTACATAGAATGTTTCCTACATTGGGTATTTTGCAGCCTATAAAAGGCTTATTAAGATGTAATATTAATATATTCATTCAAAAATAAAAAGCTTATGTTTACTTCTTTGCAAGGGTGGATTTTTCTTGTGTTCTTGTCAAGAATTGTTATCTTATCAAGGTAATTTTACTTTATGGTGATTTCATTCTTGTTTTTCTTTGACCTTAAATTGCTAATTAACTTAGATTAATTAGAGGTTTGGGTTTCTATATATCTAGTATTGCTAATTTTCTACTGGAATTAGAGGTGCTAGAACCTATCTTTTTCAATTGCTTAATTTGGGTTTTTAGAGCCTAAGTTGTGTGAATTACAAGTTTGGTTTTAGGTCTTGGGGTTCCACATCATAAAGGATCTAAATAATGTGAATGGCTAGCCCAATAACCTTACCAAAGTGGTATTCTCAGGCTCAAAGGGAACTAGCCAGCTCTCTTTTATATAAAGTCGGGCAGAAGATAGCTCCTCATCAACACTATAGCATATGTAACTCAGCTCAAGGACATCCACTAAGGCACCAATGGCCTCATCAGGCAAGGAGGTCTGACTGGTAGATGGACCAAGAACTCCGCTCTGTGCTGGGGGAGGTGAAAGCTGAGAACTAGGAGAATTAGGGGTAGTTCTCAGCCGTTTCTTTGATAAAGATGGGCTAGCCCTAGGAACAGCAGCAAGCTACAACATGGCATATAAGGTCAGGAAATATCACCAAATGAATAAAAAAGTTAAGAAACTCACCTGAGGTGGAGGAGGTCCTGATGTGTAAGGAACCTAAGAAAATAAGTGAGCCGAGGCCTAAGAAGTGTAGCCCTCTACACCATTCTCTACCAACGTGGCCCTAGGAATCCCCATAGCGATGCTTTGCACGAACTCCAGATTGTCTATATACCTCCCGAATAGCATCGAGTTAGAAGGATTTTGAGGAATGAGGTACGCATCAGGCCTCATGTGCCAATTCATGATCCTCTCTCCTAAAAACTAGGAGTAGGCCTCTAGAGTGGTCATCAGGAGGTGGCAGGAAGACAATTCTCTAATAAAGCGCAAGGGAGTTGGCAGTTCTTTGATAGGAAAGACCCACCAAGCCAAGTTGACCTACACAGGTAAGTATTAGTTACATGTGGTCAAATGGCTAACAAGGAATTCTCTTTTAATATGCAGGAGATACTTACATTGGTCCAGACCCTAGACATAAGATAACGATAGTGCTGCATTGGGGAAGCCACATTCCATGGACCCGAAGGTGGTCAAACCCATCTATCTATCACTGGGTGGTGGTGAGGCATGTCCAGTTCATAAGGATGAGCTAATAAGTGAAGCTCATAAGCCCACACTTGAAACAACAAAACACAACAAAATCACAAAAAGGCTTTAAAGAAACATAAATTGATAAGAGTAAGTCATTTACCATCACGCCTGACATAAAGCCCTGGACAAACCGATGTCTCTTCCTAGTTCGAACAACCATGTCTAAACTCATGAACACCCACCCAAGGGAGGAGCAGCACTAGTTCCAGCTACCAATCTTGTCAACCTCCTCCAAAATAGGGAGAAAGGTCTAGCTCACTGTGCCATTTGTATTAGCAAAGAGGGTGGTGCCTATTAGGTAGAGAATGAAATAGCGAGTATACTGATCGATCTCTAATTGGCTCAAAGGGGCTTCATCCCCCTACTTCTCCTACAAGTCAGTGCATCGAATGCTTTTAGCTCTATCCTAGGGAATGAAACCCAGTAGCTCCTTCACTTTTTGTAGCCTCAGTGAAGGATGGTGGTAGCAAGCATTAAAAGCAATCATGTGTCCTGTGTAAGGTGTCCTAGTGAGAAGGCCTAGTTAAAAGGAGTTATCATCATCTCTTTGAAGGGAAAATGGAAGGTGTGTGTGGTGTCCATCCACCTGTTTAGCAAGGCCCTTAAAGCTTACATGTTGCGATGAAAGTCTCCGCCAACAAAGAGGTCCAAAAATGTCTAGAAGCCAATAGCTCGAACCCTATTCTTCACTGACACTGGCATTGTAGAGTACCATTGCTGGGGTCTAGAAAGAGTGCCCTCACACTTGAGACATATCTATAAAAGGAAAAGAAATAAAAATCAATAAAGTTCATATGGACCAGGAAAAAATAAGCAGGCAAACATCTGCATGGACCACATTCATAGGCCAGCAAGCATCCACATGGACCATATGCACAGGCACGCAAGCGTCTGCATAGACCACATTCATAAACAGATATATGTCTAGATGGACTATAGTCATAAACAGGCATAAGTCTGCATAGATGTACAATAGTTATCCATAAGTCCTTATGGACTTCATAAGCTAGCATATGTAGAAATGCCACACAACACATTTTAAACACACTGGAAAGAAAAACATAAAGACAAGGTCTGCACGGACTAACTGTGCCCTAGCGAATTAGGTCCGTATGGACCTATTGAACCAGAAAAGTTTTCACAATGCAAAAACAAAGGAAATTTTGATAAAAACAACAATGAGACACACAAGGGAAAGAAAACACACTTGAGGGTAGACCTCTGAGCAAGCATGGTGCGTCAAATCTGCCAAAAGTGGGATTAGGTCACCAAACACAACTCCATTCACTGGAGCTACATTTTGGGGGTGGTTGACTATAACAGATGGCATGAAATCGATTGGAGTCAGCATTAAGATGTCTTCCAGTAGAGGAGGAGAGTAGTAAGTCCCCGTGCTCTTCGAAATGAGGACTATTGGAGTCCCTTCACTCTTATTGGAGGAGGACGAGGGAGAAGCACTAGCAATATGAAAAGCCATCAGAAAAGGCATTTACTTAAGAGAAAAGCAATGGAGAACTAAAAAGGTTGTAAATGAGAAATGAGGGGGGAAACGAATGGTTATATATCTGTCGCGCTAAGTCTATGCGGACCTCCGCTTCTTAAGTCCGCACGGACATTATCTAAATAAAGTCCACATCGACTCTCTTCTATGAGTCAATCTCTATTTCATCCTCATAGTCCTTCTTCAACTTAGTCTGCATGAACCCTGGTCAATGATGTCCATATGGACTTATGACCACCAAGATTAAAAAAAAAAGAAGAGAAAAAGAGAAAAGAGAGAAGAACACTTCTCAAAGGTCAAACTCACACCATAACAACTTTTCACAACCTAATTAACATATTATTTTTGCAAGATCAACTCAGAGTTCAATTCGCTATTTTTAGGATCAACTTAGAGTTCAATCCATCACTCAAGATCAATTCAGAGTTCAATCCACCACTTAGGATTAACCCTAAGTTCAATCCACTATCCTTAAGTTCAATCCATTGTTTCGGGTTCAGCCTCACAAACCAATCCACTAGTTTGGGTTTAGCTTCATAAGCTAATCCATTGTTTTGGGTTCAGCCTCACAAGCCAATCCATTATTTTGGATTTAGCCTTATAAGCCAATCTAAATTTTATATTAAAGTCAACTCAGCAATGGTCTAAGCAGAAGAAGCCAACAGGTAAGTATCCTTGACTCAGATACTTTGATATGCACTGTTAATACATAGCACACACCAAAGTAGGGGCAACTGTAGACACCTCACCCTTGACTTATGATGATAGCTAGAGATAGACTCTCAAGCTTCGCATAAAGCCTTCAGGAGATAGGTCTACATGTACCTATTACACAATGTCCTCATGGACTAACTACGTATACCAAGCCAAAACCTAACCTATGGAGCTCACGGACTAGCATATAAAAGCTTAGTTTGCACAGACTAGTACTAACAAGTCTGCATGGAAAAAGCCTTTTTGGAGGTAGAACTCTTCCTATTCAGTCTATGAGCTAGAATCCTAAGGGGACTAGGACTCTTTTCTGGATGAAAAAGAACTAAGTATAAATACTTTTCTCTAACCAAAGAAAAAGAAAAGAGTTTAAGAATTGCTATCTTATTGATCACACACAAAAAGGCAGAGAACATCCAGAAAACTGTGATACTTTGATCCAAAGACAATTCAAATCATCCTCTTTTTAAACCTTGAGATCTTTGTGCTATCACTTGAAGAGAATTCTTATTCAAGTAAGGTCTGAGGTCCGTTGTGTGTTTATTTCTGTTTTATAGGCCTATGATCTCTAAAATTGACATATAAGTAAGGTGATACTTTGTTATCCCCACTTTAGTTCATGATGAGAAGGCTATCATAATGATAAGTGTGATGTAGAATCAATTCTTACAGTTAATATTAAGCATGATTTTATTATGTTAGAGAGAATTGAACAAATCTAATTGTGAGCATGTTTAAGTCTGCACAGACCTAAATCCTTTAGGGACAAGTATGATAAGTTAGTCCACACAGCCTTATTTTCCTTATGTAAACATGACTAGTTGGTTTGCATGGACTCATATCCAGTAAGCATGATTCTATATTTTTAAGTTTCTTGTTATATGCTAATTGGTGATTGTGAGTTATTCTGCTTGTATGTTGATGTCATGTGTGAAAGTATGTATATATGTGCAAGGGATTGATAAGTAGTCTATACGAACTCCTTGTCATGAGGGTTGTAGTCCGCACAGACCTATAGATAATGAATCATAGGATAGTCCTTTAAAATATACTTTGTTTATATAATCAATTGTTCTTGATCCATATGTCTAAAATATGTTCATAGTCTATTTATTATATGTAAATGTTCATGTGACCTTGATTTAATGTCATTTGACTTTGTTGTCCTTTGAGTTGTTAACTGAACTTGCTTACTGGATCGAGAGTTGGGACAAATATGACCTATCCCTAGAGATAGTCCGCACGGACTAAGATTAGACCTTCAGACCATTCGTGCGGACCAAGCGACATAGGAGCAGGACCATTTTAGTGCTATAATCTATTCTTTTTAGTTATGTACTTATTATGTATTTTAACTTGTTTTGGGTTTGTAATAAATAGTTAATAACTTGTTTTACATGCTAAACTTTAACTTCACATCAAAAATTATGTTCTACATAATTAATTGGCATTTTCTAATAAAATGGATTTGAGTTTCCTTTAATCAAAAGTCACATAAAAAATACACTTTAATAAAGGCCAATCTCCTAGAGATGGGAGTTCAGCAATTACCACTAATTCTTATGGAATTACGGGTAGTTGTCAGGTCAATTAACAACTAATGAATGACCTATTTTCTGGATGTACAGATAATGTACTTGTACTATTTCTTTTAAACATTGAAATTTATTTCTTATACATGAAAAGGTGACCTAAATACTTTAAAAAATAATGTATGCTTGATTGATAAGGGACTAATAAATCTTACAATATACATGGACAATATATTATAAGGGCATAAATAAGACCTGAAATTTTGAACCTTTCTGGTACAGAAGATCAGAGGTCCTAGTGTAGAGGCCAGGTGGTGACTCCACTAACCACTCTTGTCCTTGGTAAAATATCATAATCTTTACACCTTCATACATCTATCACAAAAGAACATTAATTCAATGTAAAAGAAGATGCATTCATACATCAACTTTCATTCATTATAAGAAAAGATCTGTTCATCATTTAACATATATCTACCTTCACCATTCATTCATCATTAGTAAAAATACATTCATTTTCATCACTCACCAATTATAAGAGTCGATTCATTCATTCAAAAGTCATAGTCATGTCTTGTATGCATTCACCATTCATTCAAATTCTCCATTCATTTATAATAAAATATGCAAAACACATGCATCACTACATCTACCACTTAGTCAAAAATATATTTTTTCTGTATTCCTTCATCTAAAAAAGACTAGGAACCAATTCATATATCACTCATTCAACACCAAATTCATTCACCCGCACTTACCTAAGTAAGCACGTAGTCAATAGATACTTATCTACCCATTCATGACATATTCACATTGAATCACTCTATTATTAGAATCATTACATTCACCCATTAGCTTTAGGGTTTCACACTCATTTGATAGGATATAGTGTAATCAATCATTCATTAGAGTCATCTCGTTCGTTCATCACCTTCATTGGTTTCAAATTCATTCAACTAAGAGAAAACTACGTAATCAATCACCAGATGCATTCATAAATTTACACATGTATTAGTTCATTCATCTAACATTAGCCATCCACTTTAGGCCTACCACTCATTAGGTTTACATGCGTAAGCATTTTATTAGACATCAATCACATGAAGGACAAATAACATACACATGAATCATTTAGAATAGAGTCACATTCCCCACACATTATAGAAAAAGGTTCATCTTTCTAGTTGTCTAAAAACTAAGAAAAACTTATCCATATAAGTTACTACATTCAGTCATGCATGCTCACATGCATTAGCCACATATCTAAATATATTTAAACCTCTAACTCATGCATCAGTCATGCACTTACATTACACATGACACATATGCACATGATGTCACACACAAACTTGCAAGATATCAATATCCTTAACACTAGATATGGTTTAAACTATTGCTTAACACCTATCACTAGATTTGGTTTGGTTAGCCTACTCTAGACTCATCACCAGATTCGATTCGGTCAGCCTCTTCAAACTCATCATTAGATTCAGTTTGATCAACTATTTTGGTTTCATCACTAGATTTAGTTCGGTCTATCTACAACTTATCATTTCAAGGGCAAATAAGTACTTGTATTCAGTGTAGTTTTCTTCACCTTCAATTTAAATCATCCTAAGGCAAATAGGTACCTGTATTTAGTGTAGTTTTTCTTCACTTGGAGGTGAATAGGTAGCCGTATTTAGTGTAGTTTTCTTCAGCTTCAATTCAAATCATTCAAAGGCAAATAGGCACCCGTATTTGGTGTAGTTCTCTTCAGTTCAAATTCCTTTGAAGGTGAACAGGCACCTGTATTTCGTGTAGTTTATCTTCACCCAAAAATGAGCAGGCATTTATATACGATGTAGCTTACTTTCAAACCTTATATGGAAACATAAAAGCAAAATCATGTTCTGATCTAGTTGGATTTTTACTTCACCCAAGGACAAATAGGTACCCATATTCGGTGTAGTTTTCTTCATAATATCAATTCTTTTTCGGAGGGAAAATACAATTCAAGTCTAGCAGGCTTTTGCAAATGATTCAAAGGTAGGCATCTATATTTGATATAGCTTCATGCCAGTTAAGTATTTCTAACTCTGGTACTTTGATGTGCACTTTTGCTTTAAGCATTTCATAGCACAGACCAAAATAGGGGCAACTGTAGATGCCTCACCTTTTGGCTTATTATGATAACTAGAGATAGGCTTTTAAGCAGTTGCACTAACCCTTAGGAAGCAAGTTCGCATGGACCTATTTTAGCCCATGAGATAAGGTCTAGATAGACATACCCTGTCTAGGTCTGTACTAGCCCAACCTCTATATCAAGCCTATGGCCCAAGGTCCACACAAAAGAAGCCTAAGCCCCATATGTATAGAATAATACATGCTTGCTTGATACGGGATTGATAAACATTATAGTATACAAAGAAGGCATATTATTCAGGCATAAATAAGATTTAAATTCTGAACTTTTTTAGTACAGAAGATTAGAGGTCTTGGTGTAGAGGCTAGGTGGCGACTCCACTAACCACTTTTATCCCCGATAAGAATATCATAATCTGTACACTAATGCTTACAGTTTACCCTCCTTTAATGAAATTTATGAAACATTTTCATGTGATACATATTTTATTAAAGGTTTTTGAGGATAGTGCATGTATGATTCAAATAAGTATACTTACCTATAAATGGTGTGATGAAAAATTGATTATTGAGTATTCATATTGCACTCACTCTTACTTGTATTTTGATATAGGTTATATTAAGTAGCATTCATTCCCCTATTTGAACTTCTAAGTTAAGCACTTTGGGCATTTTGAACTAAACTTTAAGTTGAGCACCTTCGGCATTCGACATCAGTTACATACTTTTTTTTTTTATTTTGGTTATAGGTTAAGCACCTTGTCAATTTTTAGGTTAAGCTTTTATTTAGGTTGTGCAGTTATATGAAAATCTCTTAGGTTGTGAACCTAATACTAGATCTTATTAACTAAAATTGGGTTAGGTTATGCATCATAAAATGGCTTTGAGTTTGAGCACCCTGTGCTGGATTGGGCATTTTGATGTCTTGGATTGTGCATCTTGTACTTAGAATTCATCTGTAACTTATTTTGTTTGAAGGGCATTTTGGCTTTTTACTTCTGCTCAAAATTCTATCAATTGGGGTTGAATTTTGGAAAACTAGTTGTACAGATATCTATTTTGATAATTTTTCCCTTTAGGGCATATATAAGTAAAAATTCAAATTCCATTTCATTTTCACATTTCTTACTTCTTTTACTATATCTTTCTTTTTCCATATTTCTTTTTTGAAATGGCAAGAACTCCTAATCCACCTACTCAGGCCTTTTAAAACCTATTGGCATAAGCCTAACCACCTAAAAGAGTCCATATTTTCTAGAATGAGGTCGATATTTTATGGGATTTACTGTCACACACCTCTTCATCTATTTTGGAACCTATAACTTTGATATTCTCCATTTTCTCCTCTTTTTTTTGCATTTGACTTAACAAAAACCTTAGGACTTAGGCTAGAATCATTGGCATTTAATCCATAACTTGAAACTTAAACATATTAGACTAATATTGGACTTTAATTTTGAATTTTTAGTAAAGAATATTAAGAGCCATACTGCTAATTATTCGTTTCTAAACAAAAAACTCGATAGGATGTTCAAAAAAGGTTGCACAGTAGTTATACAATCTTACATTGGTTTGCTTCTATCGCATGATGGTTTCTTTTATAAAATTGTCATGCAATTCATTAGAACCATTGAGTGGATGTTCCTACCATTGTATGATGATTTTTGATCTGCTTCATAGATATTTTTCTTTTTTTCACTCTATGCTTTTGATTTTTGAATTCTAACCATATTTTTCTATAGTGATTTCATCTATAGCCTCTGAACTCTTTAAATATATCTAGGTGGTCTTTTACATTGTAACCCAAAACTCCCTTAACTTTAGAAAACATATCCAAAAAATCCTTATTATAAACTATTACCAATAAAAATGTGAACTATTAGAAAGTTTGCAAGTGTTATCCTTGAACTTTAGGTTGGATATTTCTATAGTCCCTAAACTTTGATTTGAACTAAAATTGGGTAAAGGCCATTAAATCGAGTCCTTTTAAAGGATAAAAAGGCTTTGAAGAATCTAGGATTCTTGAGAATATCCCATAACAGTATGGGAGGACATGTAGAGAGTTCAAACTCTAATAATAAATTAGGCTTAATGAAAAATTTATGAGATGAGGCAAATAAACTTTTTAAACATTACCATGCCATAAAGAGTGTTAAAAATTCGCTAAAAGCTAGGCAAGCACTAGCAAATGAAGTAGGAAAATTGGTAAAGAAAGGTTTGGTGCTATGGAAAGAGAAATAAGTTAAAAAAAACTTAAGGTGTCTAGAAAAGAGGATTAAAAAAAAATAATGGAAAAATTAAAGAAATAAAATGGTTCCTTTTATAGTAGATCTTGAGAATAAGGTATCCAATATGGATAATTCTAATTTAGCTCAAAACCTTAGAAAGTCTTTAGGTCCCGTGGAGAAAGCTCCAATTCATATAAATAATATAATATTTAATAAGCTTCTAGTTATGAAAAAGGGCTTTATACAAACTTATTACCCTCATAAGATGAAAGAGAGAAGGAAAATCCATTGAGGCCAGTAATAAGCTTATAGCTCTTCTCAATTTGGATTATGAAAAGAAGGTATTTGAAAGGGTAAATGAATGAGCTATAGTGATTAGGTTTGCAGTAAAGTCAGGAAGCTTTACTCCAAAATAAGTCTATAAACTTTACAAAGCTACCATGGTGGGAAATGCACAAAAGTATGGACTATTTTAGTAGAAAATAGCAAAATAATAGATGAAATAGACAAAAAATGGTAATAAATGGTGTGATTGCTATAGTAGTAGATGCTTTAAAAAGAGAATTTAATGGATTCTTATTAATAATAAAATCACTAGAGAAAGAGCAATCTCTATTAATATTGATGAAACTATAAATTTGTGATGTGTTATTTTGAGATTTATGCATTTGATTTCAAAAATATTATTACAATCTTAATTTTACAACTCAAAATTATATGTCAGAAATGTTTTTTTCTGCTAAGCTTTTAGAACCATTGCTTGAAGTAGCAAAACAACCTATTAATTACTCCTAAATAAAGACAAAGTGGTAGATGGTTTAAGAGGAAAGATACAGGCAATGAAATATGCCATGAGAAAGGCGTGTATAGAGCTCCAAGGAAGGCAGGATGAAAAACATCTTCGTCATTTGAATAAGAGCTGTTGTTCTCAAATTGAATATGTCCTAAGAAGGTATGGTTATCCATCTAGATATGACAATCAATTAAGAACTGGATATTGTTCTAAGAAAAAATTTATAAGCTACATAAAAAAAAGAATATTAAGAAGAGGAAGAGATAAACCTTCTACGTTTATCAAGAGAAAGACTAACTTTAGGAGAATGATAGAATAAAAGCTTTTAAGAAAAAATATAAGAGAATTTAAATGCCCTAAAGAAAAATCTGAGTAGCTGCTCACGCTACTGGATTGGTGGCTCAAAAGGTCACAAGCCTTATTGTTATATTCACAAGAATAAGCGAAAAGAAAAATTGAGAAAAAAAATTTTCTTTGAAAATGAGAGTTTAGTATATAAGCCTATATATAAGGAAGAACTATCTGATATGGACTTAAAATAGATTCAATCTATAAAGTAGTATTTGAATATGAGACTTAACTAAATGAATCTAACTTATAGACAACCTAAATATTCATGATGAATGAAGTTGAAGCTACCTTGCAAGAAGAGTTAGTCCCTTCAGACAATACTATGGTATAGCAAGAATCCTTTATTATGAAAATCCCTCTAGGAGTTGCCTAGAATGGAAACTATGTAAGGTAGACATTAATAATATTTATAGCAATTCTATATTTAACTTCAAATCAATTATAGATGTCTCCTAATTTGACTCAACAACTAAGGTTTCTAGTCAGAATTAGAAACAATGGATGTATCACTGATTAATCTAGCCAAAATAAGAGAAATGGCTAGTAAAGCCAAAGGTATAAATATATTCACATAGAGCTTATGTAATTAGACAGATCTTTATGTTTAATTTACCTATAGATAGTCTTGTGATAGCAATAGTTTTAGACAAATATTAGAGAGAGTTTAAAGATTAGTTGATATTAGGTGTACAAACAAACCTTGTAAATAGTTCAATTGGTTTCACATTTATCCAAATTTCTTGATGACTTTGAGTGATAGGTGTTTGGGTAATTCTTTAACCTTAAGGACTAAATCATTAAAAATGAATAAAATGAATTTTTAGGCCAAGTATTTGGCGTATCACACTAAGTTAGTATTTAGGCTAATAAACACTATCGATCCAAGGGTGAGAAATGTTTCTAAGGTAATAGAATTATTTGTAAAAGGGGTGGATAGCTACAAACAATTCCATAGGAAAGAAATAAATCCTGTAGAACTAAGTTGGCCTAAAAGTTAGGTTCTTACAAAACTAATAAAACATTCAAGACCAATAGGTTCTTCTTAGATAAGTAAGAAAGGGAAAAACATATTCTTACAATTAGAAGAACTAATGAGGAACCTGAGAATTATGGAATAAATGCCTAAAAGATTAGTCTCTAGTAGAGTGAGTGAAGAAAACCTTATATTAAAACTAGAACAATTAAGCACAACTCTTGAAAGAGAAGAAGGGTAATAGTCTGAGAGCAATAGGTGAATAATAATTTACAAAGATTTTAACTACCCATTTACATAAATGATGATAAAAGCCAGGACAGTGTAAGAGCTATAAGGCAAATAACATTCATTCATGAGGTTGTGAGATAAATTCAAAAAATCTCTAAACAACATTCTATCCCTTTTGAGAAAATTCGGAAGATGGTTTTCTCTATCATTGTGGCATCAAAAAAGGCTTTCAACATTGAAAAGGTAGGTTTAGTACATATATTGAACTTACATTTAAATTTTTTGGTTACTATAACTATTCCTTGGATGAACTTATAGATACAGGGCATATCATTAATAGTGAAAGAACAAATGCATTGCCTAATGAACGGTGGTATCTATTACCCCAACTGGCGGTGTTATGAAGGAGGTGAGGTAAATGTAGTAATCCATGAGGCAGAATAGGCACTTTTTATTATTGGTGGAAAAAGGTTTATCATTGATAAACTTTTGACATTCATAGAACTTAATGCCAATATTATTTAAAGAAATACATTTTCAAAGGGCAAAGAGAAAATTGTCCCTTAGTGCAAGATAAATTTTATGTGTCTCTTGTAGGAACACAAGTCCCAATTCTTTCTAGCTCTAAATTCAAACTAAAATTTAAATTTTATCCTATTAAAATATTTGACTTGTGTGGTTCTATGCCTTATGAACCAGCTTTTAGAGTGCAAGCATAACGTGGTGAAACTTTAGTAGAATGTTTATTTTTGTCACACCTCTTACCTGATCCATTTCCAAATTGGGCAAGAGATGCCACTTCTTAGAAGGTCACCTATCTCAATACTACTATCACCTATAGCTCATTTAAAATAGTAAGAAATGTTATTATATTTAATAATCAACTAATATATTGGTTAGTTCTAAACCTGATTGGACCTAGTATCATAAAAGCTCATGTCCATCTATTTAGGTCTAGTAATATATGTCTGATAGCCTTACTACACTATCATGCACATAAAATCCTAAAATAATAATAATTTAACCATAATTCAAGTACACATTTAACATGCGAACAATGCTCGTGATGGACTCGTTTTACCTATGTCCTTAAAAATTTGCTTCAGCTAATGCTGGACCTTGATTTGCCACTTCACTCACCTTATTGATAACTTATGCATTAGCAAAGAATCCAATGCACTGAGCATAATTGCTTAGTGCTGTATTCTAATACTATAAAAATCAGATCTTTAAATTTATGTAAATAATAATTTTGATATAACTCATTTAATTTGGTGTATTTATCTTTGTTACTTAAAACCTTTTTATAACTGCTCTGTTCATAACTCTATTACCTCATCCTAATTTTCCTCGTTATTGGGTAATGGTGTTATTGTCTCTTATGTTCGTTGCTGGCTATATATCAAATGATAATTTGATGGGTTCCTTATAAGTCGTACTTTGCTACATTCTTTTAGAATATGCTCACATTTCTCTTTTAAACATTTATGGTAGTTTTTATTTATTCCTTTCCTTTCACTATATTCACTTCTTCCTTTTATGTTTCTCTCTACAGTTTATTTATATGTATATATATGTAATTTTCATCATATTCATAGATATGGTTCTCAATAAATTTATGTCCTATGTTTTGTTTCAATATGTATAAAGTTTATGATGAATTGTATTCATGTATCAACTCTAATGTTGGTCATTATATGGTTAGTTTATTTCTTTATTAGTTCAAGTCATTTCTCCCTTCATTTTATTTTTCTCTCTTTTTTGTTTCACACATTTCCAAATTCAAATATTAAAATATTTTTAATGGTGTTTTAATGTGCTTTATCTAATTATTTCCTCTTTTAGCCCATGTTAGACAAGCATCACTCTCATCACTTGATAATGGGATCACAATGTGTGTGGGGGTGTATTTTGGACCTCGACGGTCACACTCGTCATGTCATAACTTATCATGATCATCATACTTGTGTAGGGGTTCAAATCCCAAACCTCAATGACTACACTCCGTCTTATAAGCTATACAAGGGCTTATATTTTAGACCTTGACGGCTATACCTATCATCAAATCTCAAGATGTGTAGTGGCTCTTTATGGACCTTAAAGCAGCTGCACCTACACAATCATAAGTGCAATCATCCTCATGGACTAGCACATCATAACACTAAAGTGTCCTAGTAGCTGCTAACTCCTTAGTTGACTGGTCAACCATCTAGTTGATTGTCTAACTCATACAGGCTATTATTTGTCTCGATCTCATTTTACTTTCTAGGCATTTTCTTTCCCATTTGATTATCATTAACTTCTCTTTTCATTATCATTGCATATTCTATCTTACATTTATAATCATGGTATACCCCTTCAATTTCATCATAAATATCCTTCAATATCAATTTTCTGTTAGATTCTTATTACTTCTAACATCACTTATCATTATATTTCATTATTTATCTTCCATGAGTCGGAGTATCCTTTTATGGCCTTTAATCTGAGTTCATTATCTTTCATAGGGTTATATGTTATTTATTGAGAGCTCACTATTTTCAATATAAATTTGTAATATATTCTTAATGTCTTTAATTCCTTAATCCCTTATTTTTATAATATTCATTTATCCTTAATGTTTAAATAAATAAATGAATATTTATTTCATAGTCTTTAATTGTCTAAGATATAATCAATATTTCTAAGTGTCATTATCATTAATTAAGAATGAGAATTTATAATAATTATACATGTATATGTATATTTTATCTTATTAAACCATTTATCTTCTCTCTCTTATAAAATTAATTTTGTTCAATTTCATGTTACAAAATTATTCATATACTTTTTCTTGATTCAAATTTCCAACTACGATTTATTTTAGTTACCGTATTTTCCCTTTCTTAAATATTCTAAATATATTCCAATGTTCTCATTTC